>PVKV010028628.1:0-15840 GCA_004027835.1 Alouatta palliata
AATTCTCCTGCCTCAGCCTCCCGAGTAGCTGGGACTACAGGCACGTGCCACCATGCCCAGCTAATTTTTGTATTTTTAGTAGAGACGGGGTTTCACCATGTTGACCAGGATGGTCTCGATCTCTTGACCTCGTGATCCACCCGCCTCGGCCTCCCAAAGTGCTGGGATTACAGGCGTGAGCCACCGCGCCCGGCCGAGGTTTTCTATTTTCTTTAGAGCTTCTACTCAGAGGCTGCCACAAAGCATGTGCTCAAGAAAAATTTCCTGAATAAGTAAATTGCGTTGAAATCCTTGCAAGTGGGGCTCAGAGGGCTGGAATCCCGATTCCTGCGTCGGACTCCAGGCCACTGGGCGGCGTCCTCGGGTCTGGGGCAGGGCCTCCCATGGCGCCGAGAGTGTCCCCGGGCGGGCGCGGTCCCGGCCCTGAGCCCCTGGGGCACTCTCGCGGCTCCTCCCCCGGCGGGCGCGTCGCGCCGACCCGGCTACGGCTACTGCAGGGGCAATCCGGGAGCCGGCCTGGCGAGGGCAGGGCGGAGCCTGCGCTCAGCCCGGCCTCTGCTCACCTCATCGACGGGGGACGGAAGTCTTGGTCTCGCTCGACTCCGGAGAGTCAGGTCTCGCCCCGCGGGGCGGCTGGGCCTTGCCAAAGCCTGGGCGCGCTCCGGCGCGGCGGTGCCATGAAGCGCGCGGGGACTCTGCGGCTGCTCTCGGACCTGAGCGCCTTCAGCGGCGCGGCCCGGCTCCGGGAGCTGCTGACCGGGGACCCAGCGGTCCGAGTCCGCGGCAGCCCGGACGGCCGCCACCTGCTGCTCCTGCGACCCCCGGGGGCGCCAGCCCCGCAGCTGCTGGTCGCGGGGCGAGGGCCGGGCGTGGAGCTGGAGCGGGCCTGGCCGGCCTGCCAGCTCTCCCCGCTGGACGCCTTCTTCCTGCCGTGGCCAGCGCGGCCGGCTCTGGTGTTGGTGTGGGAGAGTGGCCTGGCCGAGGTGTGGGGCGCGGGCGTGGGGCCTGGCTGGCGGCTGCTGCAGAGCACCGAGCTGTGTCCGTGCGAGGGAGCTCGCGTGGTTGCCGTGGCGGCGCTCCGAGGCCGTCTGGTGTGGTGCGAGGAGCGCCAGGCTGGGGACGAGGGCCCGCCCGGGCGGCCCGCAGCTGCTTTCAGCCACTGCGTGTGCGTCCGAACCCTCGAGCCTGGCGGGGAAGCTGGCATCAGCCTAGGCTGCACACGCGTACTGCTGCACCACTGCCCCGCTTTTGGGCTAATGGCCTCCTGCAGACATCTCTTCCTGGTACCCACTGCCACCACCTGGCCTGGCGTGGCCCACGTTCTACTCATCTGGAGCCCAGGCAAGGGCAAAGTGATGGTGGCTGCCCCACGGCGTGGCCTCTCCTACAGTAAGAGTCTGAATCCTGGACGAGGGGACACATGGGACTTCCGGACCCTGCTCCGAGGCCTTCCTGGGTTGCTGTCCCCCAGGGAGCCACTGGCTGTACACACCTGGGCCCCAACTTCCCAGGGCCTGCTGTTGCTTGACTTTGGGGGCACTGTGAGCCTAGTGCAATCCCACGGTGGTACCCGGGCTGTGGGCACCCTGCAGGAGGCGCCTGTAGGTCCGCGGGGGTCTGCAGCCCTAGGCACATTTCAGGGCACTCTGGCCTGTGTGCTGGGCTCCACCTTGGAACTGCTGGACATGGGCAGTGGGCAGCTGCTGGAGAGGAAGGTCCTAAATACAGACAGGGTACATCTGCTGGAACCCCCAGCCCCCGGCATGGAGGATGAGGAAGAGCTAGAGACCCGCGGGAGTCTTCGTCTGCTTTCAGCCTTGGGTCTGTTTTGTGTGGGCTGGGAAGCCCCACAGGGTGTTGAGCTGCCTTCAGCCAAGGACATGGTGTTTGAGGAGGCCTGTGGGTACTACCAGCGGCGGAGCCTGCGGGGTGCCCAGCTCACCCCAGAAGAACTGAGACACAGCAGCACATTCCGGGCACCTCAGGCTCTGGCCTCTATCCTCCAGGGCCACCTGCCCCCATCTACACTGCTGACCATGTTGAGGACTGAGCTTCGGGATTACCGAGGCTTAGAGCAACTGAAGGCCCAGCTGGTGGCCGGGGATGATGAGGAGGCTGGCTGGACTGAGCTGGCAGAGCAGGAAGTGGCACGCTTGCTGAGGACCGAGTTGATAGGAGACCAGCTGGCCCAGCTCAACACCGTTTTCCAAGCCCTGCCTACCGCAGCCTGGAGTGCTGCCCTCAGAGCGCTGCAGCTCCAGCCAGATGGGAATGGCAAGCTGAGGTCCCAAGCACCCCCTGATGTGTGGAAGAAAGTGTTAGGGGGAATAACCACTGGAAAGGAACCCCCCAATGGTATATTGCCCCCCTTTGAACTCCTATGCCAGTGCCTGTGCCAGCTGGAGCCTCGATGGCTGCCACCCTTTGTGGAACTGGCACAGCAGCAGGGTGGCCCGGGCTGGGGGGCAGGGGGCCCGGGACTGCCCCTGTATCGCCGAGCCCTGGCAGTGCTAGGTGAGGAGGGGACCAGGCCTGAGGCACTGGAGCTAGAACTGCTCTTGAGCAGTGGGCGGCCCAAAGCTGTGCTCCAAGCTGTTGGGCAGCTGGTGAAAAAGGAGCAATGGGAGCGGGCTCTGGATGCTGGCCTGGCCCTCGGCCCCTCCAGCCCCCTGCTTCGAAGTGAAATCTTCAAACTGCTGTTAGCTGAGTTTGCCCGGCACCGCCAGCTTGATGCTCACCTCCCCCTCCTTTGCCGCCTGTGCCCACCAGAACTGGCTCCAGCTGAGCTCCTGCTTCTACTGCGGACATACCTCCCAGATGAGGTGGGGCCCCCTACCCCATTCTCTGAGCCTGGAGCAGAGCCCCCTCTCACTGTGGGCTTGCTCAAAGCCCTGCTGGAGCAGACTGGGGCTCAAGGATGGCCTTCCGGCCCAGTTCTAAGCCCATATGAGGACATTCTGTGGGACCCCAGCACTCCACCCCCCACTCCACCTCGGGACCTATGACCACCCTCCAGGCATCAGACCGCTCAGAGCCTGGAGGCTTGCTTGGGCACCATGTGGACAGGTACTGTGTCACTGACAGAGAAAATCATTTCTGGGACACAGTTATCAGGGAAAGATGCCTGGGACTTGGAGAGGCCCATGGTGGACCTGTATATGCAATACTCTTCTGTCTTCTGGAACTATTTTTAAGATGTGTGTGTGTGTTAAATATATACACATTTTAATATATACACCGTTGGCCGGGCGTGGTGGCTCACGCCTGTAATCCAAGCATTTTGGAGGCCAAGGCAGACGGATCACCTGAGGTCGGGAGTTCAAGACCAGCCTGACCAACATGGTGAAACCCCGTCTTTATTAAAAAAAAAAAAATATATATATATATATATAAATAAACCGTTGTGTGTGTGTTTTGTTTTTTTTTTTTTTTTTAAAGACGGGGTTTCACCATGTTGGTCAGGCTGTTCTTGAACTCCGGACCTCAGGCAATCCACCCGCCTTGGCCTCCAAAGTTCCAAAGTGCTTGGATTACAGGCGTGAGCCACCACGCCCGGCCAGGTTGTGTGTTTTTAAACAGTTATGAGTCTCAGAGGATACAGGTTATAGAGGGAGTGGTTGGATCTGGATCTTTTGGCTAAAGTGTCCACTTCCAATCATGAAAATACTTAACATTTATGAGCATTTAATACAAGCCAGGCATTCTGCTTGTCTTTATATAATCCCTCATTTAATGCTTCTCATAACCCCCATGGGGAAAGTACTAATGTTATTCCCATTTTACAGGAAATAAAAGTTTGGAAAAATTAAATGACTTGACCAAGATTGTTCAGCTAGCAATTAGCAGCTCAAAGATTGGAGCCCCCTCACTGAATAGACCAGTAGTTCCCATCTGCTTGGGCTTGGATGTGCTCCCCATCCCTGGCTCCATGCTGGCTTCTGGGGCCTGCTGAGAGGAGGGGGACTGCAGAGCTCTACCCTTCCTTTCCCCAGGACTGCTCCAGAGTAGGAACTGTGCTGGGCCCTGGGTCCTTGCCTGTCTCCACCAGGATTTCTGGAGCAGCCCCTAGTTTAGGGAAAGATTTGCCACAGACAGGAGAGCTGCCTGCAGAGCTCTCTGGCTCAGTAACAAAATTCACTGGGAACAGAACTACTTGGAGAACCCCATATTCTTGCTGACTCCCCCGAGTCAAGAAATAAGAGCATCCACAACACAGATCTCTGTCTGGATTTATTCAACAGGCTCACCTCTGAAGAGTCCTTCGCCCTATGCCCACTTCTACCCAAGTAATGCCTCAGCCTACCTCAGGATAGACCCTGGTTCTGGCTTAGGGTAGGACCCTGGATGCAGCTACTCAGCATCATCCCCAGTCCCAGATACCCCTTGTCCAGGCCTGGGGCCAAGGTTAAGGTGCCGCTCAGCTTTGTCCTCAACTGGGACCTGCGGCTTACATTCTGCTAGCCTTAATCTGGACTTACAGTGGACTCAGGCTAGGACTAATGAGACTAGGCACAGTTCATGTCTCTAGGGAGAGAAGTAGCTACTTAGTCTTATCCATGGCTGGTGTTAACTCTTCAGTCTCATGGAGGTCCTGAGGTGACTCATCTACATGGCCAAGTCCTGAGGTACCATCTTGGCCTCCTCTGGAGCTTGGATGCCCCTTGTCCTGGCCCTCAAGCCAGGCTGCCAATAGCTGGAGTCAAGCTACTGCTCTTCCCAGAGGCCCAGGACTAGAGACAGTTCCAATCCTGGCCTCCACCTCAGCCCCTTCCTGGTCTGGGAAGAGTTTCTCTTCTTGGTCTTGAAACAGGGGTCATCATGGCTCAGTGGGAAGCTGCTTCTTGTTCGTGATCCTGCTTAATCATTGTTACATCTTCTCAAATCTCCCAAGCCTGAGATTTGGCTTGGTCCTCCTGTGCCTGGAAGAGAAGGAATTCTACTCAGTGGGCTCCTGGAGGTATGGGCAAGGGAAGGAGGCCAGGTTTTTCCTTCAGGTTATATGGTTCAAGGAAGTTCCCTGGGACCATCCATTAGTAGCGCCTCCAGATTGAAGGCCACCCAGCCAGGCCGGCAGCTCTGAGCGGCGCAGGTGGGCTTAGATGGTGACTTTTACCTGCTTTGACAGGCTTGGTGCTTGATGACACTAGCCTTATCCTTCCCTTCAATATGGAGGGTGCAGGTGATCCCAAATTACATCTCAGGACTTTGGAAGACAGCTCAGGGATACAGGGATGTAGGACTTTGGAAACAGCACAGGGATCATCTGTGACTGAGTTTTGATGGAGTTTCTGAGAGGACTATCATACAGAGGTCTCTGAATAGGTAGGTGGAGATCTGAAGTCTGAGGTCTTTGGTTGATAGGGAGGGTCCCTGGACAAGATGCTGGGACCCGAGGAAATGAGAGATTCAGAAGCTAAAGTCCTTGGCCTTGGGTACCTCAGAAAAGGAAGTAAGTTCTGACATTGATGGGTTTCATTTTTGCTTCTGTTTTTAAGAGATAGGATCTTGCTCTGTTGCCCAGCCTGGAGTGCAGTGGCTTATGGGCTCAAGTGATCCTCCTGCTTCAGCCTCCCAAGTAGCTGGAACTACAGACACAGGCCACTGTGCCTAGCTTGGTTGCCTTTTTCCTTTCTTTTCTTTTTGAGAGAAGTTCTTGCTATGTTGCCCAGGCTAGACTTGAACTGCTAGACTCAAGGAATCCTCCCACCTCAGCCTCCCAAGTACCTGGGATTTTAGGAACATGACACCGCACCTGGCTGCTGAAGGTTTTGAGTGGTGGACAAGGCCAAGCACAGTGGCGCATGCCTGTAATCCCAGCTATTCGGGGGGTTGAGACTGGAGGATCTCGTGAGTCCAGGAGTTCTGGGCGGTAGTGCGCTATGCCGATCGGATATCTGCACTAAGTTCGGCATCAATATGGTGACCTCCCAGGAGCGGGGGGTCCACCAGGTTGCCTAAGGAGGGGTGAACCGGCCCAGGTCAGAAACGGAGCAGGTCAAAAATCCCGTGCTGATCAGTAGTGGGATCGCGCCTGTGAATAGCTACTGCACTCCAGCCTGGGCAACATAGCAAGACCCTGTCTCTTTATTAAAAAAAAAAAAAAAAAAAAAAAAAAAAGCCGGGCGCGGTGGCTCACGCCTGTAATCCCAGCACTTTGGGAGGCCGAGGCGGGTGGATCACGAGGTCAAGAGATCGAGACCATCCTGGTCAACACGGTGAAACCCCGTCTCTACTAAAAATACAAAAATTAGCTGGGCACGGTGGCCTGTAGTCCCAGCTAGTTGGGAGGCTGAGGCAGGAGAATTGCTGGAACCCAGGAGGCAGAGGTTGCGGTGAGCCGAGATCGCGCCATTGCACTCCAGCCTGGGTAACAAGAGCGAAACTCCGTCTCAAAAAAAAAAAAAAAGAGTGGTGGACAAGGTCTCAGGTCCAGGGTTCTGGGGCAGGTGGAGTACGAGGGTTTGAAGTCCCTGGGAAGGTGAGGGGAGAATCCTAGGCCAGTGGGTAGGAGCATTTACATAGGTATGCCTCACCTCAGGAGCTCTCTCAGGTTCACATGGCAGTAAAGCTAAGCACAAGGAGTGCCGCACAGTAGTCCCAGCAAGCACCCTGGGTGAAGGAGAGGAAGGAGGATGCAAGGCTCCTCCAACTGCCTATGTGGCCTTAGGGACTCAAGCCTCCCTTTTACTTTTTTTTTTTGTGGTGGGGGTGGAGACAGAGTTTTGCTTTGTTGCCCAGGCTGGAGTGCAGTGGTGCAATCACAGCTCACTTCACCTCCCCAGTTCAAGTGATTCTCCTGCCTCAGCCTCTTGAGTAGTAGCTGGGATTACAGGCATGTGCCACCACGCCCAGCTAATTTTTGTATTGTTAGTAGAGACAGGGTTTCACCTTGTTGGTCAGGCTGGTCTCGAACTCCTGACCTCAGGTGATCCACTTACCTCAGCCTCCCAAAGTGCCAGGATTACAGGTATGAGCCACCGTTCCCGGGAAAACATCTCTTTTTCTTTCTTTCTTTTTTTTTTTTAATCCAGATACTGCAAAATACCTCCCTTTTCATTTTCCTACTGCCTACCCATATTCCCAAACTTGTCAGTCCCAGTTCTATACATTTTTTCCTGCACCAAGGAATCCTCTGTTCAAACACAGACTGCAGTCTCCGTGCTGCCCAATGACCAGACCACAGGACTACAGCCACTTATGTCTTCTTAAGCCTGTAAGGATTAGAGGTAAGAGCCACACACCTCCTTCTACATGTGGTCCGCAGGAAATTGGACCTGGTGGCCACAGTGGGCCAGTGTCTAAAAACCACTCCTGCTCTTCAGCCCTGAAATTGATGGAATTAAGTCAGGGGGATCTGAAGGCGGAACCAAGTCACCAAGGGCAGTGGCAGGGGTGAAGAAGCCACTGAGCTGGGACCATCTTGGGAATTAAGGTGGAGGTGAAAGGAATGGACATAACTGGTACTACTCAGGGCCCCCTGATCCCCAAACCAGGACAGATTGAGAAGAGATAGGAGAGCCTGAGTCAATGAGGTTCCAGTGGAGAGACTGGTGATAGGAGCTAGTGAAAACTGGGGGTTGAAGTCAAAGGTCTGGAAGATTGATCCTTACGTTGAATATGGCTGTCCAGGCTGGGCACAGTGGCTCATACCTATAATCCCAGCACTTTGGGAGGCTGAGGCAGGCAAAGAGATTGAGCCCAGGAGTTCAAGACCAGACTGGGCAACATGGCAAAACTGTGTCTCTATAAAAAATACAAAAAATTAGTCAGGTATGGTGGCACACACCTGTAGTCCCAGCTTCTCAGGAGGTTGAAGTAGGAGGATTGCTTGGACCCAGGACTGCTTGGCGTGATCAAGGCTGCAGTGAGCTGTGATCACACCACTGCACTCCAGTCTGGGTAACAGAGTGAGAACCTGTCTTAAAAAAAATAAAAAATAAGGCCCTGCAGGGGCCATGTTCTTCCTAATCTGTCCTTTGGAAGTGTTCCACACTGTGCAGATGTAGCAGTTTCCTGGGTAATCAGGAAAAGAGTAGAGCCAGAAAGTGGGGAGGAGGGAGCTCTGGATTCCCAGGTCCATAAGACGCCACTCCAGGCTGGAATGCCTGGCAGCCTTACTGCCCAAGAATGAAGGGGAAAAAATCCTGAGTGGCTACCCTAGGCGCCCTCAGTCTCTTCTTAGTCACAGGCTCCCCCTGGTGGTTACTCTTGTCACTGCCAACTCCACCCATCACCCTCAAACATGGGTTCTTTTGGGATAGCGGAGGGTCAGTGTGGGGTATGGGATTTTAGGGGAGCCTAGGGAGTAGGGAGGGACACATCAGCAACCACTTCCTCCCTCCACCATACTGGTCACACTGTAGTGGATTCCCCAGTGAGTAGGTCTCCCCTGCGAATGTTGGGAAAGGGAAGGACATAATGTGGCTTTTACTGGGAATAAAGGAAGGGTTGCTTTGGAAGAGATGGGAATGGGTCCAAAGTAGAAGATTGGAAGTGGATAGCCAGGAAGCATCAAACTAGAAAAGGGGAGTCAGAAAGAGCGAGGATCAGGCTTGGTGGCTCACGCCTGTAATCCCAACACTGGGGAGGCTGAGGCAGACAGATCACCTGAGGTCAGGAGTTCAAGAGTAGACTGACCAACATAGCAAAACCCTGTCTCTACTAAAAATACAAAAATTAGCCTGGTGTGGTGGCAGGCACCTGTAATCCCAGCTACTCGGGAGGCTGAGGCAGAAGAATCACTTGAATCTGGGAGGCAGAGGCTGCAGTGAGCTGAGATAGTGCCACTACACTCCAACTTGGGCGATAGAGCAAGTTCCATCTCAAGATAAATAAATAAGCTGGGCGAGGTGACTCATATCTGTAATTCCAGCACTTTGGGAGGCTGAGGCGGGTGGATCACGAGGTCAAGAGATCGAGACCATCCTGGCCAACATGGTGAAACCCCGTCTCTACTAAAAATACACAAATTAGCCGGGCTTTTGGCACGCGCCTGTAGTCCTAGCTACTCGAGAGGCTGAGTGAAAGAATTGCTTGAACCCGGGAGGCGAAGATTGCAGTGGGCCGAGAATGCGTCACTGTGCTCCAGCCTGAGGACAGAGCAAGACTCTGTCTCAAAAAAAATAAATAACCAACCAATTGGGAGAAGCTCAGATGCAATCATGTCTGAGGCATGGCGGATATGAACAGTTGCCCTGCTTGGTGTCTTCAAGCCAGGACTAAGAGGAGAGGAGAAAGAGCCAGGCTACTGGCTGCCTTTTTATTCCAGAGACCAGGCCTAGCAGAAGTTTCCTAGGTTTCTTAAATTTTCACACCTTTCCCCAGGCTAGTGACTTGGTAACCTTGGGGCTCTTTCCCCATGATGATGAACTGTAAAATCCTTCAAAGGAAAAGATACTGTGTAGTTGTCTTTAGAGAGAAGTGAACAGTGAGGCAAATAAGTGTGGGGAGAGCTGAGGAGATGGCACCCCCCCGCAGCTTCCAATCTAGAGGAGTGAGGAGCCCCAGGGATTGCATGGGTAGACAGTAAGCAGGCTGAAGCTCTAACAGCTTGTAGGAAGGAAGAAAGAGGGTGCAGATTATCAATTTGGATATGATATTATATGGCTCCCAGTTCAGGGGAAAAAAATCCCCAGAGTCACTGGGCACGCTGGCTCACACCTGTAATCTCAGCACTTTGGGAGGCTGAGGCAGGAGGATCACTTAAGCTCAGGAGTTTGACACCAGCCTGGGCATCATAGTGAGACCTTGTCTCTACAAAAAGAAAAAAAATTAGCTGGGCATGGTGTTGCACACCTATAGTTCCAGCTACTTGGGAGGCTGAGGTGAGTGGAGTGCTTAAGCCCAGGTCAAAACTACAGTGAGCTGTGATTGCACCACTGCACTCCAGCCTGGGTGACAGACAGAGACCCTGAAGAAAAAAAAGAGAGAGAGAGAAAAAAGGAGGAAGGAAGGAAGGGAGGGAGGGAGGGAGAAAATCTCCAGAGAGGAAAGAAAAGGAACCCAGCTAAATGGCCATGTCCTTGTAAGAGGAGAAAACAGTGTTCAGGAGCTAGCTTGAACTGACAAAATGATCTTCCTGGGGGTTTAACCCTGATGGCTTCCCCACTCATATTGGGACACCTCGAATCCTAGAGAACAGTCCCATTTTGTGGTTGATCACATGGAAGTTCATTTTCAAAAAGGTATTCAACAATGATATCTGTTTTTTTAGATCTGCGAGCTGAGGAAAGTAAAATAAATTTTTTTTTAAATGATGGGCAAGACTGGACGCGGTGCGCCTGGCACGGTGGCTCACACCTGTAATCCCAGCACTTTGGGAGGCCGAGGCGGGTGGATCACGAGGTCAAGAGATCAAGACCATCCTGGTCAACATGGTGAAACCCTGTCTCTACTAAAAATACAAAAATTAGCTGGGTATGGTGGCACGTGCCTGTGATCCCAGCTACTCGGGAGGCTGAGGCGGGAGAATTGCTTGAACCCAGGAGGTGGAGGTTGCAGTGAGCCGAGATCGCGCCATTGCACTCCAGCCTGGGTAACAAGAGCAAAACTCCGTCTCAAAAAAAAAAAAAAAAAAGACTGGATGCGGTGGCTTATGCCTGTAATGCCAACACTTGGGAGGCTGAGATGGGAGGATCATGAGGTCAGGAGACTGAGACCATCCTGGCTAACACAGTGAAACCCCGTTTCTACTAAAAATTAAAAAAAGTAGCTGGGCGTGGTGGCATGTGCCTCTAGTCCCAGCTACTCAGGAGGCTGAGGCAGGAGAATCACTTGAGCCTGGGAGGCAGAGGTTGCAGTGAGCTGAGATCAAGCCACTGCACTGCAGCCTGGGCAATAGAGCAAGATTCCGTCTCAAAAAAAAAAAAAAAAAAAAAATGATGGGCAAAGATTAGAACCAGGTGTCTGGCTTGCCTCACTTGTCTTGTAAAGGCAGAATCCACCCTTTCAAATCCTGACATGAATGTCTTCATTCTTCCAAATCCTGACCAATGTCCTCACATTGTTCTATAGAGAATAGTGGTCTGGATGTTGCCAGTGCTGATCCTTCCTTGTCATCAACATTTGTGGGCCTGTCTCATTTTTTTTTCTTTTTTTCTTTTTTTCAATGAGCCTGTAAAGTCAAAAACAATCTTTTTTTTTTTTTAATAGAGTTAGGGTTATATCATGTTGCCAAGGCTGGTCTCGAACTCCTGGGTTCAAGTGATCCTCCACTGAGATTACAGGTGTGAGCCATCACACACCCAGCCCTACCTCAATTTAAAGGCTCCTGAGGACGAGGCTGCAAATCAAGGTCTTTCCTGTCAAACCAGGGCTTCTTAAAGTAGGGGCAGATTTCTCCTCTAAGACTTAGGACTCTCCAACAGTGGGGTTAAGTCTTTCCCATCAAACTGGAGCCTCCTTGTTATCAACCAAGTTGTCACTCCCAAAAGGTATCCATCTAGAACCTCAGAATACGGCCTTATCTGGAATAAGGGTACTTCTTTCAGACATAATTAAGGCAAAGATCTCAAGAAGATATCATTCCGGATTAAGATGAGCCCTAAATCCAAGTCCAATAATGAGTATTTCTTTTTTTTTTTGGAGACAGAGTCTTGCTCTGTCACCCAGGTTGTAGTGCAGTGGCACCATCTCGGTTCACTGCAACCTCTGCCTCCTGGGTTCAGGTGATTCTCGTGCCTCAGCCTCCTGAATAGCTGGGATTACAGGCTGCACCACCATAACCAGATTAATTTTTGTATTTTTAGTAGAGACAGAGTTTCACAGTGTTGGCCAGGATTTTGATCTCCTGACCTCGTGATCCACCTGCCTCAGCCTCCCAACGTGCTGGGATTACAAGTGTGAGCTGCTGCGCCCAGCCTAATTTTTGTATTTTGTTGTCGTTGTTGTTATTTTTTTTCTTCTTCTTCTTTTTTTTTTTTTGTTTGTTTCTCCATAGTGTTTTCCATAATTTTTGTATTTTTAGTAGAGACGGGGTTTCACCATGTTGGCCAGGTTGGCTTTGAACTCCTGACCTCAAGTGATCCACCCACCTCAGCCTCCCAAAATGCTAGGATTACAGGCATGAGCCACTGTGCCCTGCCCCAATAATGAGTTTTTCTTGTAAGACAGAAAAGAAGAAAACACAGAGACATAGAAGGAGAAGGCCATGTGAAGGCAGAGGCAGAGACTGGAGTGATGGGTCTACAAACCAAAAACACCAAGGATTGCTGACAGCCACCGGAAGCTGGCAAAGTGGCATGAGGCAGATTCTATCCTGGAGGCTCCCAAACAAACCTGCACTGCTGACACCTTGGTTTGGGACTTCTGGCTTCCAGAACTGTGAGATAATAAATTTCTGTTGCTGTAAACCAGCAAGTGTGTGGTAATTTGTTATAGCAGCCCAAGGAAATGCATCCACTGTACAAGAGTGAGGTCTCCTTCACAGTTCCCTAAGGAGGGATGGCTATTAGACCTTGGGTAAAGGCTGTCTTTTGTGCGTCAGATTCAGGATGCCAGGGAAAGGCTGAGAGTCTCAGGAGGGCCTTCACCAGGCTCAGACTGAGGTTGCACTTTAGGCTATGAACTTGCATTTCCTGTCCAAGCTCCCTTACTTGCCTAGGGTAGCCTAGATGTTGCCGCCGAGGATCTGAAGCTCTTAGTCCAGCTGGTCCCTCTCCATACTGAGCTGCAGGGCAAGGTCCCTGATGCTCTGCAGAACCTTTTCAAAGCTTTGGTCACTAGGAAAGGGTCAAGAACAATAAACTGAGTCCATATCCTGGCATTGACAGTGGAAATAGGACTTGGCTTTGATTCCAGCCCAAGGAGGCGCTGCTCTGCCAGGCCAAGCTGGAGCCACAATCCTGGAGACTCTTTGGGTAGCTTCCACTCTCCCCTGCACACACTGAAGAGCATTTCATACCTCAGAGCACCCCGCTGTTAGTCACTTCATCTGATCCTCCTATCCCTGAAGCCCACAGGGCAGGGGTTATGATGGTCAGATTACAGATGAGAAAACTAAGCTACAAACAGCACACTAGGTTCCTTGGCTAGCAGATGAGAAAGCTGGGACTAGAAAGAAGATGGCTCTGCAGGCTTTAGGCCAGAACCCTTCCCTATGGACTCCTCTCAGCTCCAGAATAAGGACCCCAGCCATGGCTGAACTGCCCTAGCTGCAGAATTTTTTTTTTTTTTTTTTTGAGACAGAGTTTCACTGTTGTTGCTCAGGCTGGAGTGCAATGGCGTGATCTCGGGTCACTGCAACCTCTGCTGCCCGGGTTCAAGCGATTCTCCTGCCTCAGCCTCCTGAAAGCTGGGATCACAGGCATGTGCCACCATGCCTGGCTAATTTTGTATTTTTAGTAGAGACGGGATTTCTCCATGTTGGTCATGCTGGTCTTGAACTCCCAACCTCAGGTGATCTGCCTGCCTTGGCCTCCCAAAGTGCTGGGATTACAAGCATGAGACACTGCGCCTGGCCTAGCTGCAGAATTTTACCTCTGGACTTGCGGAACGCAGATGTGTGACCAAAGGTCCGAGAGCACTAAAAGAAAGCAAAGGAGGTGTATGTAAAATTCTATCCTTCCATTTTATGGATGTCTTTGCTTCTTGAAGGAAGCTCAGCTGGCCACTCAGTCCTGGGGCATTTCTACATGCCACTGACCTGTTTGGATTGCATTCTGAACTGTCAGTAATGTACCTAGAGGTTCACTGGATAAGAATTCATAAGAATTTAATCCCACCTTCACCACCTATTGGCTGTGTAACCTTAGGTAATTTTCTTAACCTCTCTGTATAACCACATCAGACCAATCTGGTCCAACTTTATTTATTTTTGAGACAGGGTCTCACTTGTCACCCAGGCTGGAGTGCAGTGGTGCAATCACCGCTCACTGCAGCCTTGACTTCCGCATCTCAAGTGATCCTCCTGCCTCAGCCGCCCAAGTAGCAGGGACTACAGGTACATGCTACCACACCTGGTCAATTTTTGTACTTTTTGTAGAGACAGGGTTTTGCCATGTTGCCCAGGCTGGTCTGGAACTCCTGGGCTCAAGCAATCCACCTGCCTTGGGCTCCCAAAGTTCTGGGATTACAGGTGGGAGCCACCACTGACACTGTACCTGGCCTGGTCTAACTTTTACATAACAAAGTTGTGAGTTGTTTTTCAGTTGCCATGGACCCCCGGTTGAAGGTCATGTAACCTGAGCAAGACCAGATGATCCAAGCATGCAGCCAGTGGCAGAACCTAAATGCTCAGATCAAGGAGCAGGGACTGAACTAAGAAGTGGACACCTCATGGCAGGATCCAGGATTCAATCAGATGGAACCCATCACCCCATGGCAGGATCCAGTCAGATCCTGCCTCCTGGTATCACCTCATTGAAAGATCCAATCAGTTCTCACCTTCTTAGCCTATGCTTATAAAATGTGACCCATCCCCCAGCTCAGGGAGACAGATTTAAGAGTTTCCTCCTGTCTCCTTGCCAGTTGAATTGCAATAAACTTTTCTCACTGCAAAAACTTGATGCTTTGGTGTTTGGCTTTCCATTGCACATGGGCAAATGAGCCCAGTTTGGTTCAGTAACATCTGAGTCTCAATTTCCTCAGCCACAAAAAAAAATGAAAGATAATAATAGTACTTCACAGGACAGTCCTAAGGATTAAAAGAGAGAATAAATGTGGAGAAAATGGCAGGGTGCGGTGGCTTGAGCCTGTAATCTCAGCACTTTGGGAGGCCAAGGCGGGCGGATCACCTGAGGTCAAGTTCAAGACGAGCCTGACCAACATGGAGAAACCCCATCTCTACTAAAAATACAAAGTTAGCTGGGCAAGGTGACACATGCTGTAATCCCAGCTACTCAGGAGGGTGAGGCACAAGAATCACTTGAACCTGGGAAGTGGAAGTTGTGGTGGTGAGTCGAGATTGCGCCACTGCATTCCAGCCTAGGCAAGAGTGAAACTGTCAAAAAAAATAAAGGGGCTGGGAGCGGTGGTTCACACCTGTAATCCCAGCACTTTGGGAGGCTGAGGCGGTGGGTTACCTGAGGTCAGGAGTTTGAGACCAGCCTGGACAACATGGTGAAACCCCATCTCTACTAAAAAAAAGACAAAAATCAGCTAGGCGTGGCAGTGTGTGCCTGTAATCCCAGTTACTGGGGAGGCTGAGACAGGAGAATCACTTGAATCCAGGAGGCAGAGGTTGCAGTGAGCTGAGATTGCACCACTGCACTCCAGCCTGGGCGACAGAGCAAAAAACTCGATTAAAAAAAAAAAAGTGGAGAAAATTACCTGTAAGCTTATCATTTCTTTACATATCACTTGGAAGCACTAATAGGACTCTTAGGGGTCTCTAAAATCAGTTTCTTTATTTTTATTTTAGTTAGTTATTTTAGAGACCGGGTCTTGCTCTGTTACCCAGGCTATTATGGTGCAGTGGTATGATCATAGCCCATTGCAACCTCGAACTCCTAGACTCAAGCAATTCTCCTGCTTCAGTCTCCTGAGTAGCTGGGACTATAGACACTTGCAACTATGCCCAGCTAATTTTTATTTTTTAAATTTTGTGTAGAAACAGGATCTTATCATGTTGCCCAGGCTGTTCTCAAACACCTGGCCTCAAATGATCCTTCCTCCTCAGCCTCCCAAAGTGCTAGGATTATAGGCAGGGGCCACCACATGTGGCCTTTTTTTTTTTTTTTTTTGGTGGGGGCAGAGTAAATGTCTTTTTTAATTGAAAAGCTAACAAATTATTCAGGTCCATGTCTCCCAAAAAACCACAAACTGTGTAGTAACTGTCTCTCAGCAATATATTCAAAGCTAAGAGGATTTTTTTTTTTTTGAGACGGAGTTTCGCTCGTTACC
>PVKV010028629.1:0-24724 GCA_004027835.1 Alouatta palliata
CTGCTGGGGTGGGGGGCAGCACTGCTGGGGTAGGGGGCAGCACTGCTGTGGGGGAGCACACTGCTTCTGCTTCTGCTGAGACATTCTGGGCTGGACTTGCAACTGGAATCAGAAAGACACAGAAATGAACACTTGAGCCATAGAGAGACCCTAAGCCAAGGTGAATCCCCTGCCACATTCATGTCTGCTCTGCTTTTACCTTGTCTCGATCCCTTCACAGATTTAAGAGGAGTGTGTGTGTGTGTGTGTGTGTGTGTGTGTGTGTGTGTAAACTTTAAGTGCTTACAAGCTATTTGAAGTCTTTTCAAGACAAAGAAAGAAACATGGAAAGAAGGAAAGACAGGGAAGGAGGGAGGGATGGAAGACAGAAATGATAGGAGGGGAAGAAAAGAAAGAAAAACATTAAAAATGAGAAGAAAAGGGAGAGAGGAAAAGAAAGAGTAAGGATGAAAGAGCAAACTGTTGTATCCTGTTACAGAAAACCCTGCAGCATCTGGAATGAAGTGCTTGGGATTTGAGTTCTGGCTAAATCATTTATTAACTATGTGACTTTGAGCAACTTACGTAGGATTTCCATGTCTACCTCTCTTAGAGTTGGTGCAAAAATTAAATGAGTGCATAAAAATACATACTTAAAAATATTCACGGATACATAAATGTATGTGTAGGTACGTATGTACCAACACACACGTGCAGAGTATAGCACATAATGAGCACTATTTAAGAGCTGTACTTTGTTAAATAAATTCATAAAAAAATCTTAAAAACAGCATCTTAACCACTCTCTAAGGCAGTTTATAAAGAGAAAACTCTAGAGATAGATGAAACGGACCATTTAGCTTGCCTCTCTCAATTCCAGTTGAGGAAAGCAAACCTCAGAGAGGCAAGGAATGGCTCCACAGCCACTTGGCACAGATGGTGGGAAGAGAGGTCTCCTGATTCCCGGAGCAGAGCCTCCCATGATGCCACACTGTCTTGTCCCTGCTGTGCTTTGCTCCGTGGGCAAACCTGCTCCACACCTCTGCTGTCCCAAGGGAGCCTGCTTTCTTTCCTCCCTACATTCTCTTTTCTCTGAAAAGACAGCCCAGCCAGTTGCTCTGCCCAGAGCTGATTCCCCTCTCCTACTGATTCCCCCTTAGCACCTAACAAGATACAACACCCACACCATGCCAGCAGCATCCTTGAGATCCCGACCCTCTTGTAGACATCCCCCCTTCTCCCTGCTCAGCCCAGCCTCCCACACTGCTTCGCTGGATAATTTGCTGGACCCAAGATAGGTTTGTCAGAAATGATATAGAAAAAAGAGGTGCCCCAAACAGGCGGTCCCTTCTGACCACCACCCAGAGAATCAGCTCAGTCCGTAGTTGGTTAGGGATGCAGGCAAGGTGAGGCTACTGTGAGAGGTAACACCTTTCCAGACTTACCAAGGTTCTCCAGCGACTGGCGCAGATAGGTGCGGAAGGATTTGAGATGCTCTGAGCCTGTCTACCTTTTATACGTCTCTCATCTGCCTGAGGTATGAGGTGGCCTAGGATTGGAGTGTCCTAATTAGTCCTACTCACAATAGGATCCACCTACCCTTCCTCAAATTTCAGGTTTTACTCACTGCTAGGGGTGGCATGGCAGGATTTGGAGATGACAGTGCCTCTACCCTCCCCTTGCCCCACCTCCCCATCATTTTAAGAGGAATGGCTTCCTTGTATTTCCAAAGCCACTCGTGACTTTTGACTTAGATCCCTGGCATCTGGGATGGTCCAGAGCAAGCATTCCGACCATGCCGGGTGTGGGGGTGTGAGGGCAGTATTCCGGGATGTTCTGGTTAGCAGAGAGGAGGGGGTGGGATGGGCAGGTTATGTGGGTAACATAAGAAAAACCGTTGAGGGGCAAACGGCTCTCTTGGAAACCCATCACACTCAGCAAAGTTATGACTTTGACTTAACCTAGGCTCAGAATCACATTCAGCTTGAACTGGTGGGAAGACAAGGCAAGGGGCACTGGCTTTTTACCTACTGCTATTTACACAAGAGATAGCAGCTACCACTCTCTGTCTGCCCTGCTATTGGGAAAATCATTAGGCCCCATTCAGGGAAACTGGGCGGTTACAGTAGACAGTGTTTATCGCTATATCTCCCTACATATGTCACATATACATATGATTCCGGGGTTCCCAGGAAGATGATTATCATAAGGTGTAGGGGGTGGGGAGGTAAGAAGCGTTACATTAGAGTAAGCTCATGGAGGAGTCACAGTGTCTGGGTTCTGGGTTCTGGGCTCTCAGGGCCCAAGTCTCGCTTCTTCCTCACTCCTGTTAGAAGTTCCAGGATAAAGAAGGGAGGCACAGAGTACAGACGTGGATGCTTCCCATACCTGGTAAAGGATGCAGCACATCTCTTAAAAATTCCCAAGTGGTGCTCAGACTGAGGCTCTGCCTTTTACCAGTTGGGTGACCTTGGGAACCAAACGTTTTGCACTTCAGTTTTCTCATCTGTTAAAGAGGGTAAGGGCATCATTCTGCATGTCGGTCGTAAGGATTAAAAGGGACAACTTATTTAAACTATGTGCAAGTGTTTGGCACAAAATGAACGGTCAGCCCCTGGAGATGGGCTTTGAATACGAGGGCAAGGCACACTCTTAGAAACATGGAATAGGCAGTGGCAAAAAGTTGAAGGCAAGCAGTGGCACTTGTCACGCGGTGTCATAAGCTCTTGGCTGAGACAGGAGGAATAAGTTGAAGGGAATCCGCTGGATGTCCTGTTGACTACAGTTAATGACAATATGTGAAATACACGAAAATTGCTACGAGAGTAGATTTTAAGTGTTTTCACCACACAAAAATGATACAGATGTGAGGTAATACATGTATTAAACAGCTTGATTCAGCCATCCCACAATATATTCATACATCAAAACATCATGTTGGCCAGGCGCGGTGGCTCACGCCTGTAATTCCAGCACTTTGGGAGGCTGAGGTGGGCAGATCACAAGGTCAGGAGATCGAGACCATCCTGGCCAACATGGTGAAACGCCGTCTCTACTAAAAATACAAAAACTAGCTGGACGTGGTGGCGCATGTCTGTAATCCCAGCTACTCGGGAGGCTGAGGCAGGAGAATCACTTGAACCAGGGAGTTGGAGGTTGCAGTGAGCCGAGAATGCACCACTGCACTCCAGCCTGGATGACAGAGTGAGACTCCGTCTCAAAAAAACAAACCAAAAAACATCATGTTGTATACCATACACAATGTAATTTTTGCTTTTCACTTAAAAAATACATTAAAAAAGACGTTGAGTGAGAAAAATGGAAATAGGCAAGCTAGTCCTGAGGATGGCACATTCTAAATCTCAGCCATGGAATTTAGCCATGTTTATACTATTGAATAAAAGCCTTAGAACATCCCAGACCTCAGGAAGTCACACTGCAACACTAGAAGACATGGGTTTGGAGACCAATGGTCTCTCCCTTAAACCGTGGTCCTGACTTTCTGGGATCACAGGCTGTGCATGAGCTGTGCCTGAGCTAGTAACTAAGACACGGCCAGAGGAATTCAGGCCTTCCCAGGAGGAGAATCCCTTCAAGCTGTTTTACTCAGACAGAGCAACCCCAGAGAGCCTGAGAAAGGAATTTCACCCCAGGTCCCTAATGGCAGAGAAGAAAGACTATGTGGAGTAATTATCCTGGGCTAACCATTTGCTCATCAAGATGCAATGATTCCATGTGCCAGGCACTATGTCCACACTGGGGACACAGGGGGAAGCGAGGATGGCCAGGCCCTTGCTGTTTCCAAGGCAACAGAACAGAGGGAAGCCTGGTTTGGTAAGTCTGTCCTTGTAAATCAGGCCTTTGTAGATGGGAAGGGGCACTAAAGCTGTGTCGCGTCCTCTTAGCTTCTTACTTATAACTCTTACAGATACCTTTCAACTGTTAGATTTGTATTAGACAAAAAAATCAAACCCACATGTCACTGGAATGATGCCTGCATGGCTGGAGAAACTATGAACATCAGCTAATTTCTTGGGCTGGGGGTGTTAAATCCTGTCAATTATTTTTTGCATGTGGCCCATCCACTTCAGACGGGTTTTTTTTTTTTTGTGGTGGAGTCAGCTACCTCAAGAATGCATAACACAGAACCGCTTCTGCCACCAGAGGACAGAAAATGAATGTGTAATCTAGAAGCCACCAATATATCCAAATACTTATTCTAGGTTTTGGAATGGTGTCAACCACTGACCTTCATCAGCATTACTCTCTTTCTCTTTCTCCAGTCCTGTCTCTCACACAACAGGCACACACATGCATGCCTCTTTACATATAAACACAGAGGTCTTTCCTATACTCTGGCCCCAAGTATTTATGGGGACAAAGGCCAGCACGCCGTTGGTATAATGTTATTTTATAGCAGTTGGTATAAGATGAGTGACTTTTTTTCTTTGGAAGGTTTCTTTGTTATTTTTTGAGGCTATATTCTTTTTATAGTTGCTAGCACTAAAATTATCTTTATTTTGTAAAGTGATGGTAGCCATAAAGGGCCTTTGCCCTTACATGGCAAAGTAAAGAGCTGTTCCTCTTTATTGACTATTTTTTTTTATTTAGGCTTAGTAAAACCCAAACACCTAAGAACCACTAGTGTGGTCTCTCAAGCCTAATCACTAACAAATGTGGAAAAGGTGAATCAAAAAAGAGACGTGACTTGCTTAATCAGGTACCTGTAGTTCCAGCCATGTGACATGTCATAGAGAGGGCTGGAACTAAAGGCACCTGATCAAAATCCAAAAACAACCAAACAGACAAATGAGGACTTCAGGTGATGTGAAAATCTCAGCTGGAAATTCTCCTCCCCAGTCAAACAAACGAGGACTCCAGGTGATGTTAAAATCTCAGCTGGAAATTCTCCTCCCCTCCTGGCTTCCCCCCTCCTCAAAGCCAGGCCTTTGTAGAGGTGGCGGGACCAGGCTTGTCACAGCAGCCACACCCCATCTCTCCTGACTTCTCCCCAACTCTCCAGGACACAGTGTGATGCTCTGGTCCATCCCTCTCGCCTGGGCAGACGTGCTGTGGCCTGCACAGTGACTTCACTGAGACAGAACTCAGTCTGGCTCATGCCTCCCCTGCCTTTTTCCTCAGATCCTGTGGTATTAACTCCTTTACACCACTCATTCTCTTACCAACTCCTAGGGAACCTCTAGTTGTGAGACAGGAGCGGTTCATCTCCCCAGCCCTGCAGCCACCTGGCTTTACCATGCCCAGACCCAGTGACTTGATCATCATGATAGAGGAGTCCTGGGGTACTTTGATACATCAGCAGACCACAGCTCAACCTCATCCTGTATGGCCCCAGGCTATGGAATGAAGTCCCTGAAAGACTGCAGTTCTGCAGATCTGCCTCAAGGAAGCTCCTGCTCTCCCGGGAGATCTCACTCATGCCCATGGTTTGAATGACCACCTTTCCAAGAAGGACCTGCAAATGTTTATCCCTAGGCTGGGCCATTACCTTGTCCTTCAGATGCACCATACATCCAGTTGCTGCCTTGATATCTCTGTCTAGGGTACACTGTGATGTTTTGATCTATGTAAACATATATTATACTCCATAAATTAATAAATCTATGTAATTATTGGTCAATTAAAACCTAAATACATTTATTTAAAAAAATCTTCATCTAGATGTTTCAAAGGCCTGTTGATTTCAACGTGTCCAGGACTGAACTGGTCATCCGTCCCCTTTGCTCTCACTGTCCACCTCAGTGAACAGCCCCACACCTACCATCCACCCAGAAGCCCTGGCAGCAACTGGGAACTACCTCCAACTACATCCACTTGCCAAGTCCTATTAGCCCGTCTCTAGGTCACTGCCCTATGCTGCCCTGGCTTTCCCAGCTCTTGCTTTCAGTGCTGAAAAGATCCCTTGCCCATCCCCTTGTCTACAGTCTCTCTCTCTGCAAACTGTCTTCCACACAGAAGCCAAAATGATCATTTTAAAAGGCAAACATAAGAGAATTTCTTGTTTTTAGGAAATATCTATGGAAATATTTAGGGGAAAAGGAGCAATATATCTGCAGTTTACTCTCAAAATGTTCAGAAAAAAGAAAATATTCATAAATATATATACATGAATAGCATACATTTGATATATGCATGATATATACATGTTTCTAGACATGTAAATACATATACAGAGGAATAGAAAGAAAGATCAACACTTAGAAGTCTGGCTGAATCTGTGTGAAAGGTGTTAAAGAAACTTTATATTAGTCTTGAAACTTTAAAATTATGTCGAAATAAACAATTTTCAAATGTAAATGGGATCATGTTATTCTCCAACACAGACTCTCTCAAAGGCCCCTCATTTCCTTTACCTACAGAATAAAGTCTGCACTCTGTTAGGATATGGGCTACCTACCTCTCCAGCCTGATCTCAGGACTCCCTGCTTCAGGCTTTATGCCCCATCAACAAGCACCTGCTTGTCATTTCCAGAAGGTGGCCTGAATTCTTTGTTCACATAGTCTTGCTGCGGAGCATTCCTGAAAGCCCACCTGTGCCTTGCTGGCCACTGGATGAGAAGCCATAGGATGCAAACAGCATGGTGGAAGGAGCTAGATGAACTTCCAGTTTCTCCAAAACCTTTTTCTTCTAGATGGTTATGCTCGTTTCCCTTTCTGTTATGGGTGGCTCCCCTATCCCTGGAATATAGACACAAGGGTTTCTGAGGGGAAACCTATAATTCTAAGTGGGAAAAAGACAGGTGCAGAGAACTTAAGGAGTGCATTCAGTGATACTAGATCTCCCAGTAAGACCACTGGCCCTTTGGTTTTATCTCTCGCCACCCAAAGGACAGGATAGTCTCACCTAGTCTGGCCCTGCTCCACACGTGATTCCTTAAAAGAGGTAACTTCCAATGAGTCTCCTCTGAAGAGGGACCAATAAGCCCTCAGACTTCAGTGTTTCAGGTTAGTTTAAGCTGGAGGCCAAAGGCTGATCGCTTGTGCTTGTGAGTATCCAGGGTGGGGAGCAGAAGTTAGAGGCAGATGAGATGCACCTGCCTTCTTCCTCTAGGACCCCACCCTTCATCCTAACTCTGGGGCAGCCAGCTAGTTACTTATCTTAAAAAGTATCTATGAGACATCTCTTCCAATCAAGAGGACACTCTGCTAAGCTCCAATGATGGAGGAAAGAGGACATCCACTGGCCTGAAAAGAGTCAGAGTCATAGATAAGTCCAAAATGATATCCTATATAGATCTATAGGATGTTCTATGGATGTCCTATATGGCATCTTCCTGTACATTCTCTGGCGTGGGAGAGACTAGTTGAGTTTGGGTCTCTGTTTCCTCAGGAGGATTTGGGAGGACCATAAACCTTCTGCTAGATTTAGGTCTGATGACCTAAAATGCATCCTTACAATGTTAAAATACAGGCTTGTTTCTTGGTTCTTGAGAAAACTAAAGAGAAATGCATGAGATAAGTAATCTGAAATATAGTTCCATTTTGAGCAGTAAAGAATCAGACATAAGATCTGGGGTTTGGTCTCTCATAGGCATGAAACAAGACAATGTTACAAACCATGGGAGAGAGGATCCCAGGTGTGGGTTTCAGGAGCCTTGGGTCCTGCTACCCATGGCTACTGGCTTCTGTTTAACTTCCCTCTGCTCTTAGCAGTGAAACTGGGGCTGAGTAGAAGGAGTCAGCGGTGTCCTCCCTGCCTCCCCCTCCTTTTCCATGCATACCCTTCAGCCAGGACAATATGGGCAAGTGGGTGTGTGGAACCCAGACAAGCAGGTATCATGTTTGCTTCCAGGAGGAGAGATTAGGCTCTGTGTCTGGAATTCTGGGTCATACCACAGTTCTGTGAGGGTGGGTCTCACTATAGTTGGCTACACACACACACACACACACACACACACACACACACACATTCAATTTGTTCCCACTACCATCTTCTATGTAGGGGGCTTTCTTTGTGTGCAGTGTCCTTTGCTAGACACTGGGGGAAAGACAAATAAAATGCACTTTCTGGGTATTTGTTAAGTACCTACCATGTATCTAAGCACAGAATTGGGTGCCATAGGAAATGGAAGCCGTGTAAAAAGATCCTGTCTTCAATCTGCTAGAATTTAGCTAAATAAAATGAAAGCAAACCAAGGGGGGAGCTCATTTTTTATGAAAATATAGAATCCTAGGTTTCTATTGAGAATCAGGTTATAGACCGAGGAATACTACTCTCTGAGAAGAGGAAGAAACCTCAAAAACCTGCTCACAAAATAATGGAATTCTGGTAAGTAGGGGTGAACGAACTGGAGATAGCCAAGGCTGCACCCACAAATTGTACTGTTTCTTCCATCATCACTGAAGGCTCAGGAAGAAGAGAGTAGGGCTGTCCTCTGGCTGAGGACCTCAGACTAAAGATCTTAAGGAGGTCAGTAAGGCCTGACTAGCAGTGGGAGCTGTTGGGGAGGTCATTTGGATGTGGTCTAAGCAGGGAAGGATGTGAGTGGAGGAAACCTCAGAGGCTGGAACAGGGCTGTGGCTGGAGTTTCCTGGAGGCAGCTGAGCCTCGAGCAACAGGCAAAGAGCAAACGGGAGTACTGTCTGGCCAGGAGGTCAAAGATAAGTTAAGAAACATGTTAGTGCTCTTGGAAATGAAGCGTAGACATCAGAGGAAGGGGTGGGGTCACAAATGGTGGAGACATCAGCTACCACCATTTTAAATGAATAGCTTTGATATTCTGAGTTTCTCACAGATCCAAAAAGAAAAAAAAAATGATCTTGAAACACAAAATCAAATAGCAACTTCTCCATGAAGCTTTTCTCATCCACAAGGAATGCATCTGCCTAAATAGAGACTCTCTCACTTCCGTAGCCTTTCCCAGATCTGCTAGGATATGTAGAATATTCTTGGTTCTTGAGACATTTGGATATGTGATTTGTAAACCCCAATAGTGTTAAGACCTTGAGGACAGACCACAAGAGTCCTCCCCAAGACTGACGCAGAGCCAGGCTCAAACGAGGTCCCAGGAATGTTCCAGAAGTCAAAGTCATGCTGATCTTAATGAATGAGACCAGTGGCTGAGGGGATTTTTGCTTTTGGGAAGGTGAAACAGTAGTGTTTATTACCAGTGCAACCAAATACCAGTTTTTCAAAGTTGCCTACCAGCAAGCTTAAATTGATATGAGGCTAAACATGATCAATATTTGTTGAGTGAATGGTCCAGATAGAAGGTTATGGGAAGCTGGGGTGAGGGAGATAGTTATATAGGCAATAGCTTCTTTACCATCTATCCCAGAAGTGTGCACACATGCACACACATACACACCTCACACCATACACACATACATCACACACACACATACCACAAACACATGCAACTCACACACACACACACACACACACACACCCCAGCCCCCTCACATGCATACTTACAGGCTTACGTGTGTGAAGACTTTTCTGCATTTACAGATAAGTCTGTTTCACTTTAAGGAAGGGTATAAATAGAATGCTATCTTTATGACTCAAGTCCCAGATTTGCGTCTCTGGGCTTCTCCTTTTGTTGTGTGACTATTCAAGAACTTGTTCTCACAGCCAGCCCATGGGTCTATGCAGGGGTGTGGTCTTCGATACCAACAACATAGAATGACAATTTGCATAGTAAGTCCACCTCAAGACTGTGGGAAAGGAGTGGTATGGAAACAGAGGGCTCAGCTAGATGTACTTCAAAAGTCAATTAACTCAGTAAGTCGTGAGACCTGCTATGTTTCAGGCACTGAACTATGCGCTGAGAATTCAGAGATACACAAGACTTAAGTTTTTGTTCTGTATGTCAGAATCTAGAGTAGGTAACTGACTAAGCAAATGATTTCAATCGTATATAGTAAATGCTGTGATAGAGTTATTTAGAGGTTGTCGTTGCAGGTAGGGGATATAAACCAGGCAGGTGACGTTGCCAAATGCTTCCTAGAGGGGGTAACTCCTGCTGATTCTCGTCTCCTCAATGTGACATGGTGAGCTGAAGTCAAGGACACCCTCCCTTTTTCCCTAAATGTTCCTTGATTTGGGGGATGACCCATCCCTCTGTCTCAGAAAAGTCTTTCCTTTCCACACTTTCCTCTCCACCCCTACCTAATGCTCTAGGAAACCATTCCATCATTTCATCATCATCCAAAACAGGCTGAGGATTGAGCATCTGTGGGGAGTGCCTAGAAATTGGCCCAGGGCACTGACTGATTTCTTGGCTCATGAACTGCAGGATGGGGCCAGGTCTTCTTGCTACATCTCAAAGGTCTTCGTGAGGCCAGTCAGGTGGGGAGAAGTGAGAGCTACAGGCACACACAACATGTGGAAAACCCAGTTCACAGAGAGTCGGTGTATTAGTAAGCAACGAATACTGATTGAGTGCCTGCCAAGCACTGGCTACTTTCTTTTTTCTTTTATTGAGGTAAGATTGCTTAACATGAGATCTACTCTTTTAACAAATTTTCAAGTTTGCAATGCGCTATTGTTAACTGCAGACATTATGCTGTACAGTAGATCTCTAGCACTTACTCATCTTGCATAATCGAAACTCTATACTTGTTAAGCAGCAACTCCTTATTTCCCCCACCCCAGCTCCTAGCAACCACCACTCCACTCGGTTTCTGTTGCTTCTATGAGCTTGGCTATTTTAGATGCTGTATGTAAGTGGAGTTATGCAGCATTTGCCCTTCTGTGTTTGGCTTATCTCACTTATCATAATGCCTTCAAGGTTCCTCTATGTTGTAACATATTACAGGATTTCCTTCTTTTTTAAAGACTGAATAATATTCTACTGTATGTTTATGCTGCATTTTCTTTATCCATTCACCTATTGATGGAGACTAAGGTTGTTCCCATATTTGGCTATTGTGAGCAACGCCACAACGACCCTGGGAGTGCAGACATCTCTTCGAGATCTTGACTTCAATTATTGTGTCTATAAGCCCAGAAGGGGGATTGGTAGATCATATGGTGGATCCATTTTTAATTTTTTGAGGAATCTTCATATTGCTTTGTGCAGTAGCTTCACCATTTTACATTCCTGCTGGTGACGTACAACGGTTCCAATTTTTCTGCATTCTTGTCAATGCTTATCTTTTTTTTTTTTTAAATGGGTGCTAGGCCATGGAATATTATGCAGCCGTCAAAAATGATGAGTTCGCATCCTTTGTAGGGACATGGATGAACCTGGAAACCATCATTCTCAGCAAACTGACACAAGAACAGAAAATCAAACACCACATATTCTCACTCATAGGTGGGTGTTGAACAATGAGATCACATGGACACAGGGAGGGGAGCATCTCACACTGGGGTCATTTGGGGGGAAAGGGGGAGGGACAGCGGGGGGTGGGGAGTTGGGGAGGGATAGCATGGGAAGAAATACCAGATATAGGTGATGGGGAGGAAGGCAGCAAGTCACACTGCCATGTGTGTACCTATGTAACAATCTTGCATGTTCTTCACATGTACCCCCAAACCTAAAATGCAATAAAAAGTATTAAAAAAAAAACCTTCAACGTATTATGGTAATTGTTATAAATTATTTAATGAGATTGTTTAATACCCATGAATAATGAAGATAAATATGTTAGAAAAATTGTCTATTGCCACATTTTACTATTTGAAAATAAAAAAGAATTAGCAGAAAAAAAAAATGGGTGCTAGGTGATATTTCCTTGTGCTTTTGATTTGCATTTTTCTGGTGGTTAGTAATGCTGAGCACCTTTTTGTATACCTGTTGACCATTTGCATGTCTACTCAGGTTCTTTACCAATTTTTAAATAAAGTTATTATTGTTTTTGCTATTGAGTTGTAAGAGTTCCTGATGTATTTTTGATATTAATCTCTTTATTAAATATATTGTTTGCAATTTTTTTCTCATTCCGTATATTGCCTTTTCTCTGTTGATTGTTTCCTTTGCTATGCCTAAGCTTTTTAGTTTGATGAAATAAATAAAGAACATAAAAAAATAAGTGGAAAGACATCTGTGTTCATAGATTATAATACAATATTGTTAAAATGTTCATACTGTACAAAGCAATCTAAAGATTCATTGCAATACCTATCAATATCCAAATAGCATTTTTTTACAGATATAGAAAAAATAATCCTAAAATTCATATGGAATCACAAAGACCCCAAATAGCCAACATAATCCTTAGGAAAAAGAACAAAGCTGGAGGCATCACACTTCCTGACTTCAAAATACATGACAAAGCTATCATAATTAAAAGTGTGTTACTGGCATACAAACAGACATATAGATCAATGAAACTGAATGGAGGCCGAGAAATAAACCCACACGTCTATGGTCAACCAATTTTCAACAAGGTTGTCAAGAATATATGATGAGGATGCGGGGCGTGGTGGCTCACGCCTGTAATCCCAGCACTTTGGGAGGCCAAGGCAGGCGGATCACCTGAGGTCAGGAGGTCGAGACCATCCTGGCCAACATGGTGAAGACCCGTCTCTACTAAAAATACAAAAATTAGCTGGGTATGATGGCAGGTGCCTGTAATCCTAGCTACTTGTGAGGCTGAGGCAGGAGAATCGCCTGAACCTGGGAAAAGGAGGTTGCAGTGAGCCGAGATTGTGCCATTGCACTCCAGCCTGGGAGACAGAGCAAGACCATGTCTCAAAAAAAAAAAAAAGAAAAAAGAAAAGAAAAGAAAAAAAAAAAAGATGTTGGGAAAATTGGATATCCACATACAGGAGAATGAAACTGGGCCCTTATCTTATACCACACACAAACATCAACTTAAAATAGATTAAATATTTATGTGTAAGATCTGAAAGAGTAAAACTCCTGAAAGAAAACATAGAGGAAAGCTTCACGACACTGGTCTTTGCAACTAATTTTTGGATACGTAACCAAAACACAAGCAACAAAAATAAAAATAGACAAATGGGACAACATCATATTGACCAATTTCTAGGAACAGAGAATGCAAGGTACATGTTGTGAGACCCACGTGGTCTTTTTTCCCTCAGAGCTTACATCCTGGTGGGAAAAAACAGATGATAAGCATATACACAATCAAGTAATAAAAAACTAAATAACATAATTTCAGACGAGTAATGAGGGCTATGAAGAAACTACAATGTGGTCATGTTTAACCAGGATGGTCAGGAAGGCCTCTGTGAGGTAGACACAGAAGTGGGGCCTGAATGATGCAAAGATGGTCACACGGAGGTCTGTGGACAGAGGCAGAGGAAGAGCAAGTGCAAAGGCCCTGACAGGCAGGTCTTGGTGTGTTCAGTGAGCACTGTATGACTGCAGCAGGGTGGATGAAGAGCAGGGGCTTCTGAAAGCCAAGAGGGACCACTCCCCGAGGGTATAGGGGCTGTGGAGGGATCTGAGCTTACAGTGACTTGATCTGAGTTTTGCTTGAGAAATGTCACTCTGATTGCTCCTGGAAGTTAGGCTGAACCAAGGCAAGATTTGAGACTCCTGTCTTCTCCCTTACCTGGGATCCTTATCAGAATCCAGTGAGGGGAGCAGGATGTGTATGAATCTTATGAATTCCTATTCTAAACTTAGCCAAGAAGAAACCAATGTTTAGTAAGGAAGTGGTGATCTACTTACTGATGACGAATGCAGGTCTCTTTGCAATGTTTTGAACATCACGGTTTTTCCGGAAAAATGTGTCAGTTTAAAAAGTACGTTTTTGTCCATCTAAGCACATTCAGCTCTGTCAGACCACAGACGCCCATGTGAGGCCCAGAGGAGAGGATCACTGCAGCCACATGGCCTCTTGCTGGAGGACTTTCTCCTCATGCCCGTCTCCCAGCAGAGCTTCTGCCTCAGACCAGCCCTACTGCACTGTAACATGAGCTTCGTCCTGTTCTTCCACTGCTGCCCCTCAGAGTTCCTGGACAATCGGGTGCTGCCCTGCTGCCCAGTAAGAGTATTCATGAGGCTGGTAGGATCCATCTTTCCACATGGGCTGAAAGTCATACCTCTTATTTGATTTTCAGCTCCCTTATGCCTATTGCAAAAGAATTATGGAAAGATATAGTGGATCCAAAATAGTATCGAGGTCAGCCTGCGTCTCCACTTTGTCTCCCTTGGCCAAACTAAACCATTCATTGCAATCACACCCACAATGTCCCTCCAACCCCCATCTAGGCCTTAGCTCAGGTGGTTCTTTTTGGGTTCCATCTTCTTTAGGTATTCATCCCTCAGTGCCCATTCTTCAAAGCCCAGTTCATATACCACCTCCTCCAGAAAGGTACTGTGAGATTACCCTAAGCCTCTGAGATTTCCCACCTCAGTGCCCAACGCATTGTATACGCATGAGCTCTGGATTCAGACAACTGGGTTTGAATCTCAGTGGCTAGCAGAGCGACCTTGATCAAGCAGCTTGTCTTCTAAGAACCTCAGTGTTCTTGTCTCTCAGATGAGGAGCATATCGCATCAAACCATGGCATTGCTGTATCAGAAAGATGAGATCAGGCATGTAAAGCCTTTGACACTGACGTGTAGCAATGCTCAATAAATGGGGGGCAGTTATTGTTAGTAAAGTCTTTTATGTATTTGTTTCACATTCGTGCTATTTCTGAGTCCTTCAAGGCACAAATTGCCCTGTTCATCACCGTTTCCTTGGAGGTGTCTCACACAGACCCTGGATGCCCAAGCTTCAAGCTTTTGTCTCAGCCCTGCAATTCTACATCACGGCCCTAGAGGGCAGCAAGAGACCTCAGATGCTTTGGAAGACTGGCAGGCATCCTGAGTGCTTTTCCTCTTGGCTAGCTTTTACCCGTGGGAGCCACTCGTTATAGCTTCTTGCTCAAATTGTATTTTTATTCCTCTGAGCTAGGAACATCCAAAAAGCAGCAAGCCAAAGCCTATCACTGTAGTCCTTTGAGGCAGCCTCCTCACTTCCCAACAGACGCAGTTTGCTTTAGCTGGTAAGTTAAGCAAAATCAGTTCGGATTTCCTAGTACATATTATGTGCCCTTTACTGGGTTTCATTTTAAGGGGTTAAATGGGTTCAAGAATGCAAAATGCTTTGAACAATTCCTGGCACATAAGAAAGAAATAAAGCCTGTTTTCATGGTCCAGTTAGACATGAGTAAAAGACAAAGGGGAAAACAAAAGGAGCTTCTGAAATCCCGAATATGCTGTGTGAACCGTTGCTTCCGTTTGCTGAGGCCCTTCGTGTGCTGGACACTAGCCTAAGTGGTTTGCAAGTGTCATTTAATAACGAAACCAGTGGCGACAGCTCAATATTTTTGTCTGCATTTTAATAATGAAGAAACAGATCAGAGCTATTATGCAGCCTGCCCAGGATCACATAGAATGCAAGCAGAGGGGCTGGTTCACTCTCAAGTGTGTGACTCCAGGGGGCATCCTTTTAACCTCCACAGCAGTGCCTCGCCTGGTTAGCTTGTTTTATTTGCTCATAAATTATCTATTATTTTTGTTGTTACCGTTACCTAGCAGAGTGGTCCAAATGTTGATTTCTGAGGGATAAGAGTGGCATTACTGAAACTTTTATTCCTTGACAGGACAGTCTGGAGGAGATTTTAAAATGCTTAGAACTAAACAGTAACATAAATATTGCATATCAGAACTCACTGGATATACAGAAAAAGCAATACAAGTAAGGTGGTTAAGGCTTTAAAAGTTTGTATAAAATACGTAAGGCTGAAAATTAATGATCTACTACAGGAAAGTGGAATTAAAAAATTAGATGCCAAAGAAAGTATATATAAGAAAAAACTAAATATAAACCAAAAGTTAATAAAATAAAAACCAAAGATATATGAATCGACAAGCCAAATTGATTTTTTTGAAAAGGTGAAAAAAATGGTCAAGATTAATAAAGTTGACCAAGATACAAAAGAGAAAAACAGAAAAAAAGTTAATATGAGAAGTTAAAAAAGAGTTATAACTATAATTAAAACAGAAATTACAAAAAAACCAAATTTATAATAAATCTTAAATGAGAAAGAAAAACTATTAGGAAGAGTAATCATTGCTGTTGAAGTTTCTTTCTATAGAGAGACTTTATTCAAAAAGATTATTGCCAGGAGGGAAGGGACCACTGCAATAGGAAGACACTCAGACTACAAGGTCCATAAGTATCTCCTGTCCAACTTTTTAGATGCCTGCAGTCTAACATTTTTTACGCCCCATCTCCTGTTTTCTCAGCTCACCATTTTACCTGGGCTGTAGCTACGGCAACCACGTATGTTGAGGAATATTCCAGAGCACCTCGCTTCAGCTGCACTAGGTATCTCTCACGACTGCCCCAGGGCTCTTAACAGCCATGCAGTGGAACAATCACAGAAGTCTACTCAGTCATGCTGGTGGAAGCACAGGGTGGAAGCGTGAGGAGGCTACCATCCTCCGACAGCCACTGTTTACCAGACATGGGAGTATACAGAGAGCAAGCATTCTTTTCAGTATCTCTGCCAGCAGTTCTCATGTGTCCTCTAGATGGCCCTTGGAAACTTGAGGGTGCAATTTAGCCCCAGTTACCCACAGGAATACACAGCTCAACAGCACACCATTGGACGACTTTCTCCCCTCTGTTGTTTTATTCTTTCTAGTGGCCCTGACTTCTGCTACTTGGGGACACATCTCAAAATAAACTACTTGTACACATTCACTTGTCTCAGACTGTGCTTCTTCCAGGAACCAAGCTAAGATATCTCTTTGGAGTGTTTTAAAAGTTCTGTATTATTCATTACATTTTTAAGTTGAAGTCTTAAGTTTTGTTATTATATGTACAGTTACAAAAGATGTGATTTTTATATTGTATGTGTTAGTTTACTTCAATAAAATTATTATATTATTTTAAAGATATTTCAGTGGTAATTTTAAACATATAAATGAACAGAATAGTAAATAAATCCCATGTACATCAATTAGGTTTAATAATTGTCAAATTATGGAGAACCTGGTTTGTTTTGTCTCTCTTATCGCTTGCTTCCTATAGCGTTATTTTTAGCAAATAGCACACTCGTGTCATTTCATCTCTACGTATCTATTTTTTTAGTAGTTATATTAAATATTATCACACCTTGAAATATCCATTCAGTGTTCACATTTCCAATTATCCTATAAGTAATTAACTTACTAATGACTTATTTGAAATGACCTCAAAATAAAGTAGATACATTGTTGTTAATTAATACATCTACATATCTGTTAAATTTATTTTGATCTGTAGGTTCCCTGTTTATTTCTTTTGTCCCCTTGCAATTTTTTGTTGAGGAAACCACACTACTTTCCATATGGAGTTTTTCAGTCTGGATTTTGCTGACTTCCTTCTCATGGTGTTGTTCAACACCACTTAGGTTTGGGTATGCTGTTGCTTTCATTTGTTCCTAGCTGATGCTTCTTCAGATGAATGTGCTTAAACAACTGAATTTGCTATGTCCTCATATGCACAAAACCTGAAGTACCAGTCATGTCTCCCTGGAGTGGCCTTTAGCCAATGACTTACAGGTATAAGAGTATCACAGCCTAGCTCTCTTGCCTCATATGAGTACAGCTTTTCTTTTACATTCCAGAGTTTTCTTGCAGAATCAGGATGAAGTTACCTGCGCACATCTTTGCCCGAAATCGAAACATGATTTCCTCTTTTTCTCTGTCCCGCTACTCCTATGCCCTAACTAGTTTCTCCTGGAAGTACTGCGTTAATAATTTATGTGCAAATAAATACTCATCTCGGGATGTGCTTCCAGGGGACCCAAACAATGACAATTGGTAGCTGTGGTTCTAGGAAGATTCTAGCTGTGGGATTCCGGAGTTGGCTCCCCACAGAAGAAAACAAGAACCTCTTTGCTGGTGGAGCAGTGGTAGTCCTTGGCTTGTAATTATGGTCTCCTGTGGTGACTTAGGACAAGATGAAGCAAAAGGCAGTGCACTGACTTGATAAATAACCTTGACATTTGAGAGATATTGAAGAAATGGACAAAGGACTTGGCTCATGTTTCTGGATGCTCTTGATGCTTTGAAGAGAAAAAAAAGGACAGACTCAAGTCATTCATTTATCGTCTTAAGAGATGATGTGAGAGTCAGAAGAGCTCCATAGCAGTGTTCAAAAGGAACTTCATCTCTAGCGGAGGGAAGATGGTGCTAAACATCAGGCACAGGAACTAACAGTAACCTTTATAGGAAGCTGATTTTGCAGCATCTGCACATTTCTTATGCCAAAGGCAGAGTCGTGTTAGGGAAGAAATGGAACCTAGAGACTTGAGACTTGGGATGGGAGTATATTCATGGATATGCTTGATAATACCTGATTTTTCTCAGCCTGTAGAAGTGGTCCTTCTTGGAATGATGATATCAATCCCTACATCCCATTGGCTGAAGATTACAAAGAGCCCTCAACGGAAACAGGTGCCTTGGAAGACAACAGTTGTCTAACTCAAGATCTGGCCCCACCTCCTTTCTTGAGCATTGGTTCGAGTCTTAGCAGAGCCAGTTGGGTTAGTGCTTGTCCTGCCAAGGGAGAGAATTATTCACTGAAGGATCTGCAGGATAATATGTACCAGCACAGGTAGGGATTACCTAGGAGAGGATCTTGAGTGTGTTAAATCATACGATTTGGGGTATGAGAATGATTAGGGGAATAATTACTAATATGGGGAACAATTACTGATATGGGGGCAATATATATGACTCAGTTTCCTAGATAAAGTCCTCATATTTTTCCAGGATGCCTTTTGGAGCCCAGAAAAAAAGTTGTGGCATATATTAAATGAGATGCGGATTCCAGAGCCATCTTGGCAGAACATTGAGATAAAGATTAAAAGTTTGAGAGACAGGTGTTTAAGAACAAATCTATTACATAATCCTGAAACTCAGAAACTGTGTATGTTTTACAAGAGGTCCCAGAGGACACTTATTTCATTAGAGTTATAAGAAACGTGCTGGTGATTGGGTGGGGGGTCACTGTCATTATTGAGAGGCTCCATTGTGGCTGTCCTTTATTGCCTTGGCTGAGGTAGGAAATGTTGATTGAACTAGATTCCATAGTGTCAATGATGATGAAAATGTGAAAAGGGAATAGCAGAGGATACATTGTGTTAGTTAACCATCAGAGGTAAAGTAGATGTGACTACCATGATGGCCAACAAAATTGGAATGTCAGAATAATCACTAAAATGTCCTGACTTACAGGAATCTAGACCAATGGATAGTAGAATACGACCTTCTTAGGGACAAGATAGATGGGAAGTCATTAGGGACATCACACACACATACACCACATACACCACACCTCAATTGATGATGAGGCGATGTCCCAATAAACCCATTGTAAGTTGAAAATATCACAACTTGAAAATGCATTGAAAATACCAAACCTACAAAACATTATAACTTAGTCTAGCCGCCCTTAAATGTGCTTGGAACACTTACATTAGCTGACAGTTGAGTAAAATCATCTAACACAAGCCTATTTTATAATAAAGCGTTAAATATCTCATGTAATTAATTGAATGCTGTGCTTAAAGTGAAAAAAATGGTTGCATGAATACTTGAAGCACTTGTAATATTTTATCAAATGCATAGCACTTTCACATCATCAGAAAATCAAAGAATGGTCAGCTGAACCATCCTAAGTTGAGGAACAACTCACCTTAGTTGAGTGTGTATCCATATATGGCTGATGTGGGTGTGTATCCATATATGGCTGATGTCAGCTGCCTTAAAACTCAGCCCCAATTTCTTAACCGACATCTAGTCCTGAGCCATTTCTCAAATCCAGAACTCATTGTTTGAAAGAGATTCAAGTCCTATTGAGGAAGGAGTATATAACACCACATTAAGTGTATACAGTAGTGATTCAACCTTTTATTTCCCAAGCAACCATACTTTGGAGAAAGGGAAGTACCTAGGTTCTCTAACGGCTATTGGATATATAATTTGAACTGACACTAACATCAGGGGACTCCAGGGATTATCTTGGCTTGTCCATCAGAGTAAGAGTGTACTGGGGTTAGTGATAAAAAGAATTCTGGCCCAGGTCCTTTTCATTATGGGTTTAAGAAGTCAATGGTTACATCCAGTAGCCATTTTCTCAGTTTTTGGGTGCCTACTTATAGGGCAAACATGTTCAGTACCTGGAATTTTTCTCCTATTTGTTCCTTGGTGCATGGAGTAAGAGCTATCACAGTAGAAGTGTCAAGTTGAAACTTGACCCCCTTCCCAAATAGCCGAGATAGTAACTAGAAAACAATATATCATGGGCAGAATGGCAAAGATCAGTGCCACTCTTGTAGTTATCTCCATTATACATTCCTATTTAATTAACCACTACAGCTCTTGAAGAAAAAAACTCAGAAGGATCACAGTGAATCATTGTAATGGCTAATTTTGTGTCAATTTAGAGAGTGATTGTGGATAAGATGAATATTTATTTTCTCCTTGGATAGTGTATTTTCCAACAGTCTTTGAGCTGACTGATTCTTTCTTCTGCTTGATCCATTCTGCTGTTGAGAGCTTCTAGCAAATTTTTCAGTTCAGCAAATGTATTTCTCAGTTCCAAGAGTTCTATTTGATTTTTTAAAAAATTATTTCAATCTTTTTGTTAAATTTCTTTGAAAAATTTCCAAATTGTTTTTCTGTGTTATATTGGAAACTATTGAGTTTCCATAAAACTGCCATTTTGAGTTTTTGGTCAGAGAGTTCACATATTGCCATCTCGTTAGAGTCAGTCACTGCTTTCTTGCTGTATCCTCTTGGGAAGGTCATGGTTCCTTGTTTGCTAATGTTTCTTCTGAATTTATGTGTATGTCTTTGAATTGAAAAATTAGCTACTTATTCCAGTTTTCTCTGTCTTGCTGTATCCTCTTGGGAAGGTCATGGTTCCTTGTTTGCTAATGTTTCTTCTGAATTTATGTGTATGTCTTTGAATTGAAGGATTAGCTACTTATTCCAGTTTTCTCTGTTTGATTTGTTTTGTTTTTTATTGGATATGTTTGCTTAGAAATTCTTGGTGATTTACTTGTTGACTTTTTTCCTTCTCTGGTTGTCCTCAGGGATATGTCTCCCTTCAGGCATTTATGATATTTCCCATGGATTGAGACAGCAACTGGTCTCCTGCCAGAGAAACTGAGATTGTGGGGAAGCCGATTGTCCACCTTGATCTCACTTTTTCCATTGTAAAATCCATTAGTTGTGGGAAAATGTTTAACATTTGGTACCAGGCAGATTAAGCACGGAGGAAGCAGGTGTCATGGATATAGAAGTCTAATTTTCTTACCATATGCTCAGAGATTTTTTACTTCTCTTTGGCCACAGGAACTGTCCTTCCTCCTCCTCCTCCTTCTTCCTCTTCTTTTTCTTTTTTCTTCTTCCTCCTCTTCCTTTTTCCTCTTCCCTTTCCTCCTTCTTTCTCCTCCTCCTCCTCTTTCTTCTTCCTCCTCCTCCTTATTTCTCCTCCTCCTCCTCCTCCTTTCTTCTTCTTCTTTATTATTCCTTCTTCCTTCTTCCTTCTCAGACAGACTCTCACTGCATTGCCCAGGCTGGAGTGGAGTGGCACAATCTTAGCTCACTGTAACCTTCGTCTCCTGGGTTCAAGCAATTCTCCTGCCTCAGCCTCCCAAGTAGCTGAGATTACAGGTGTCCACCACCATGCCTAGCTAATTTTTGTATTTTTAGTAGAGACGGGGTTTCACCATGTTGGCCAGTCTGGTTTTGAACTCTTGACCTCAGGTGATCTGCCCTTCTCGGCTTCCCAAAGTGCTGGGATTACAAGTGTGAACCACCGCACCTGGCTTCTTACTTTTCTTCCTTTCTTTATTATTATTTAGTATTTTTGTGAAGCCTGAAGCCAGCTTTCTTTTACGTCATCATTTTGGTGAGATTAATATTTAAATAAATGAACTATAAGTAAGCAGATTGTCCTCCATAATATGTACTGGCCTCATCCAATCAGTTGAAGGCCTGAATACAACAGAAAGGCCAGCCTCTTTGAGCAGAAGGAAATTCTCCAGCAGACTGCCTTGGGACTTCATTTGCACCAACAGTTTTCCTGAGTCTCCACCTACTGGCTTTCAGAATGTAACTGCAGCAGTGGTTCTCCTGGGTCTTGAGCCTAGCAGCCCACAACACAGATTTAGACTTGCCAACCTCCATAGTTGCATGAGCGTGAGCCAGTTCCTTATAATAAATATATTTATATACGTAAGCATATATATATTCGTGTGTGTATAATATGTATATAAATACACTCACACACATACATACACACACACACACTCATACCCACACACACAATGTATTAATTCTGTTTCTCTGGAGAATGATGACTAACACAATAATGGTAGACTTCCACAAACTTAACCAAGTGGTGGACTCAATTGCAACTCCTTTATAATATATAAAATTTTAACAGAGCAGATCAATGTAACTTCTCGTATGTAGTATGCAGCTATAGCTCTGATGAGTGTTTTCTGTTCAACACCTCGGAAGCATGAGAATAAGAAGCAGGATATTCATCTACGATGGAGAACAATATACATTTACATCTTTCCTTAGAACTGTATTAACTCCCTTGCTCTCTGACACAATAAGTATGGTAGAACATTGATCATCTGAACATTCCAGAAAACATCATGCTAATCTGTTATATTAATGAAATCATGTATTATAATATCATAACTAGACATTATCAAGTAATGAGGATGTCCTGATAAGATACTTGTGTTCTTATAGTAGAATGATTTATAGTCCTTTGGATATATACCCAGTAATGGGATTGCTGGGTCAAATGGAATTTCTATTTCTAGGTCCTTGAGGAATCGCCACACTGTCTTCATGGGGAGGAAGGCAGCAAATCACACTGCCATGTGTGTACCTATGCAACAATCTTGCATGTTCCTCACATGTACCCCCAAACCTAAAATGCAATAAAAAGTATATATATTTAAAAAAAAGATACTTGTGTTCTACTCAATGAATATATTCTTTATTATAATTTCAATATCTAAATAATCTGTAATGATCTTGACTCTTTTATTCACGATTTGGTCATTTGTATGTTCTCTCTTTTTTTTCCCTGATCACTCTAACAGGAAGTTTATCAATTATGTTTGTGCAAATTCTATTTGAGGAGCTCTTAGGGATAGCCAAAGATAACAGAAGAGAGAAAACCTAGGACACTAGAGCAATTTGAAGACTTTGGTACCTGCAGATACAATAAACATTAAACACAGTCCAGATCCTAGCCATATAAACAGAAAAACATCACATTAAAGGCCTATACACCTATAACCCTCTTAACTAACACGTCATGTCTGGCTTAAAAAAAGGTATAAGCCATGCAAGAAGGCAGAAAACAGAAACAAAAAGTAAAAAAACAAACAAAAACAACAGACTGAATAAATGAAGCAAGGATTAGGGCCAGATAGATATGGCACACATTTTGGAATATTTGGACAGATAATTTAAAATAAATATTATTAGTATTATAAGGGTTGTAATGGAAAAATTGCAGTACATACAAGAAAACCTGGGTAATGCAAGTAGAGAAATGGGAATTCTAGGAAAGAAACAACACTAGGGGAAAAAAAAAACTGACTGAAATGAAGATTCCTTGGTGGGTTCAACAGTAGGCTGGACACAGCTGAGACAAGAATCAGTGATCTTGAAGACATATCAATAGAAACTTCACAAACTGAAATGCAAACAAGCATTACTTACACCAGGCTTCCTGTCAGAAACCAGGCAAGCAAAAAGAGAGTGAATAAAATATGTAAAATGTTGAAAGGAAAAACTCTATCCAGTGATATTATCCTTTATAGTTAAAGGTAAAATAAACATTTTTTGAGACAAATGAAATTCTGGGAATTAATTGCCAAAAGGCTTGCTCTGCAAGAAATGTTAAAAGAGAAAAAAATATTTTTAAAAACGTTGAAAGAAGGAAAATGATGTAAGTCCGAAATGTGGACCTATATAAAATAAGAGGAGATTCAAAAAAGGTAAAATAACATGCCTATTTTTCTTTTCTTATTTTTTTTTTTTTTTTTTTGAGATGGAGTCTTGCTCTGTCACCAGGCGGGAGTACAGTGGTGCAGTCTCGGCTCACTGCAACCTCCGCCTCCCGGGTTCAAGTGATTCTTCCGCCTCAGCCTCCGGAGTAGCTGGGATCACAGGCACGTGCCACCACGCCTGGCTAATTTTTTTGTATTTTTAGTAGAGACGGGGTTTCACCGTGTTGGCCAGGATGGTCTCCATCTCTTGACCTCGTGATCCACCCGCCTCGGCGTCCCAAAGTGCTGGGATTACAGGCGTGAGCCACCGTGCCTGGCCCTATTTTTCTTATTCTTAATTGATCTAGTAGCTATTCAGAGTAAGAATATATTGTGTTGGAGAATTATAGAAAATGGATACATGATATGAATGACAGCAAGAAGAACTGAGAATACCGTTATGAGTTATCTGCACTACCTGTTACGCAGTATAATTTTACTTCAAAGAGGACTTAGATTTATTGTAAATGTGTATTTTAAACCCCAGGGAAATCACTAATTTTTAAAAGTAAACATCTATATAATATATAAATATATAATAAATAAACTAATTAATATATTTATATGTGATATATTACATCATATATAATATAAATAATATATTATTTATAATATAACATACATTATTACATATTAATTATGTTTATCAATATATTATATATAATAAATAATATATTATATTATAAATATATTTATATTATAAATATATTTATATTATAAAAT
>PVKV010028630.1:0-24723 GCA_004027835.1 Alouatta palliata
AGCATCTCACACTGGGGTCTGTTGGGGGGAAAAAGGGGAGGGACAGCAGGGGGTGGGGAGTTGGGGAGAGATAGCATGGGGAGAAATAACAGATACAGATGATGGGGAGGAAGGCAGCAAATCACACTGCCATGTGTGTACCTATGTAACAATCTTGCATGTTCTTCACATGTACCCCCAAACCTAAAATGCAATAAAAAGTATATATATAAAAAAAAAAAGAATAATATGCAGAAATAAGTGGAAACAATTACCTACATTTTGAAAAGATATTCATCAATCACCCAGTAAAAAAATTCTCATAGAGCTGTTCTAAATTTCAAATAGAGATTTAAAAAATATAGATAAGTGAAATTTGCATATCTTTCCCAGTATTAAATTTTTGCAATTGCATGACAACATATAACTAAGCTAATTTACAGTTAAAATAGTGAGGAACATTGGATGAAATAATAATACAATGTGTTAAATATAACCACTGATTACTCAATTTATTTTGAATACTAAACAGAAATGACATTTCAGAGTAACATATTTTGCCTTTTACTTGTCTTTCTATTTTGTTAATGATCATTACTAGAGAAATTGTGAAATCCACACACACTTTTCACGAAAACACTACCTGGCATATTAAAAAAAATACCTATGTCTTCTGCCAAGATGGCAGAATAGGGACATCTCTGAAGCACAGTTCCCAGTGAGAAAGACACAGAAGGCGAGTGATCTCTGCATTTCCAACCATGGAGTGCTCTGGCTGACACCTGGTGGGCACCTTTCTGGGATCAAGCTACCGGAGGAAAGATCAGGCAGCAATCCTCACTGCTCCACAGGCCCCACGGGTGATTCCCGGGAAAGCAAAATCTGGAGTGGACCTCCAGCAGTCCTACAGCAGAGGGACCTGACTGTTAGAAGTAAAACTAAAAAACAAAAAGAAATAGCTTCAACATTAACAGAAAGGACATCCACTCAGAGACCCCATCCGAAATCACCAACTTCAAAGATCAAAGATAGATAAATCCATGAAGATGGGAAAAAACCAGCTAAAAAGGATGAAATCATCAAAAACCAGAATGCCTCTCCTCCTCCAAGGGATCACAACTTCTCATCAGCAAGGGAACAAAACATGGTAGAGAATGAGTTTGACAAATTGACGGAAGCAGGCTTTAGCAGGTGGGTAATAACAAATTTCTCTGGAATAAAGGAACATGTTTTAATCCAATGCAAAGAAACTAAGAACCTCTAAAAAAGGTTAGACAAAATGTTAACTAGAATAACCACTTAGAGAAAAACATAAATGACTTGATGGAGCTGAAAAACACAGTACAAGAACTTTGTGAAGCACACAAAAGTTTCCATAGCCGAATCAATCAAGCAGAAGAAAGGATATCAGAGGTTGAAGATCAACTCAATGAAATAAAATAAGAAGGCAAGATTAGAGAAAAAAGAGTGAAAAGAAATGAACAAAGCCTCCAAGAAATATGGGATTATGTGAAAAGACCTAATCAACCCTTGATTAGTGCAGCTGAATGTGACAGAGAGAATGATTCCAAGCTGGAAAACACTCTTCAGGATATTATTCAGGAGAACTTCCCCAATCTAGCAAGGGAGGCCAACATTCAAATACAGGAAATACAGAGAACACCACAAAGATAATCCTCAAGAAGAGCAACCCCAAGGCACGTAATCATCAGATTCACTAGGGTTGAAATGAAGGAAAAAATGCTAAGGGCAGCCAGAGAGAAAGGTTGGGTTACCCACAAAGGGAAGCCCATTGGACCCACAGTGGATCTCTTGGCAGAAACCCTACAAGCCAGAAGAGAGGGGGACAATATTCAACATCCTTAAAGAAAATAACTTTCAACCCAGAATTTCATATCCAGCCAAACTAAGCTTCATAAGTGAAGGAGAAATAAAATCCTTTATGGACAAACAATTGCTGAGAGATTTCGTCGCCACCAGAGCTGCCTTACAAAATCTCCTGAAGGAAGCACTGAAGGTGAAAAGGAACAACAAGTACCAGCCACTGAAAGAAAGAACAAAATGTTAAAGACCAGTGATGCAATGAAGAAACTGTGCCAACCAAAGGGCAAAACAACCAACTAGTAACAAAATGGCAGGATTAAATTTCCACATAACAATATTAATATTAAATGTAAATGGCCTTAATGGCCCAATCAAAAGACACAAACTGGCAAACTGGATAAAAAGTCAGGGTCCATTGGTGTGCTGTATTCATGAGACCCATCTCACATGCAAAGACACACACAGACTCAAAATAAAGAGATGGGAAAAGATTTACCAAGCAAATGGAGAGCTAAAAAAAAGCAGGGGTTGCAATCCTAGTTTCTGATAAAACAGACCTTAAACCAGCAAAGATCAGAAGAGACAAAGGGCATTACATAATGGGAAAAGTATTAATGCCACAAGAAGAGCTAACTATCCTAAATATACATGCACCCAATAAAGGAGCACCCAAATACATAAAGCAAGTTTGTAACAACCTACAAATAGTCTTAGACTCCCACACAATAATAGTGGGAGACTTTAATAATCCACTGTCAATATTAGACAAATCAATGAGACAGAAAATCAACAAGGATATCCAGGACTTGAACTAAGATCTGGACCAAGTGAACCTAACAGACATCTACAGAACTCTCAACCCCAAATCCACAGAATATACCTTTTTTTCAGCACCACATCACACTTTCTCTAAAATCAACCACATAGTTGGAAGTAAATGACTCCTCAGCAAATGCAGAAGAACAGAAATCATAACAGTCTCTCAGACCACAGTGCAATCAAATTAGAACTCAGGATAAAGAAACTCACTCAAAACTGCAGGACTACATGGAAACTGAGCAACTTGCTCCTAAATTATGACTGGATAAACAATGAAATGAAGGCAGAAATAAAGATGTTCTTTGAAACCAATGAAAACAAAGACACAAGGTACCAAAATCTCTGGGACACATTTAAGGCAGTGTCTAAAGGGAAATTTGTAGCAATAAATGCCCACATGAGAAATGAGGAAAGATCTAAAATTGACACCCTATCATCAAAATTGAAAGAGCAGGAGGAGCAAGATCAAAAAATACAAAGCTAGCAGAAGTCATGAAATAACTAATATCAGAGCAGAACTGAAGGACATACACAAAAAACCTTCAAAAAATCAATCAATCCAGGAGCTGGTTTTTCGAAAAGATCAACAAAATAGACAGATCACTAGCCAAACTAATAAAAAATGAGAAGAGAGAAGAGTTGAATAGATGCAATAAAAAATGATAAAGGGGATATCACCACCAGTTCCACAGAAATGTAAACGACCATCAGAGATTACTACAAACAACTCTATAAATATGAACCAGTAAATCTGGAAGAAATGGATAAATTCCTGGACACTTGCACCCTCCTAGGACTAAACCAGGAAGAAGTTGAAACCCTAAATAAACCAAAAGCAAGGTCTGAAGTTGAGGCAGCAATTAAGAGCCTACCAACCAAAAAAAGTACAGCCGAATTCTACCAGACATACAAAGAGGAGCTGGTACCATTCCTTCTGAAACTATTCCAAACAATACAAAAAGAGGGAATCCTCGCTTACTCATTTTAGGAGACCAACATCATCCTGATACCAAAACCTGGCAGAGACAACTAAAAAAGAAAACTTCAGGCCAATATCCATGATGAACATTGATGCAAAAATTGTCAATAAAATAACGCCAAACTGAATGCAACAGCACATCAAAAAGCTTATCCATCACAATCAAGCAAGGTTGGTTCAACATACTCAAATCTATAAACATAATCCATCACGTAACAGAACCATAGACAAACCACAGGATTATCTCAACAGATGCAGAGAAGGCCTTCAACAAAATTCGACAGCCCTTTATGCTAAAAACTCTCAATAAACTAGGTACCGATGGAATGTACCTCAAAAAAACAAAAGTTATTTACGGCAAACCCACAGCCAACATCATACTGAACAGGCAAAAACTGGAAGCATTCCCTTTGAAAACTGGAACTAGACAAGGATGCCCTCTCTCGCTACTCCTATTCAATATAGTATTGGAATGTCTAGCAAGAGCAAACAGGAAAGAAAAAAGAAATAAAGGGTATTCAATTAGGAAACAAGGAAGTCAAACTGTCTCTGTTTTCAGTTGATGTGATTGTATATTTTGAAGACCTCATCATCTCAGTCCAAAATCTCCTTAAGCTGATAAGCAACTTCAGCAAAGTCTCAGAATACAAAATCAATGTGTAAAAATGATAAGCATTCCTATACACCAATAACAGACAAACAGAGAGCTAAATCAAGAGCGAACTCCCATGCACAATTGCTACAAAGAGAGTAAAATACTTAGGAATGCAACGAACAAAGGATGTAAAGAACCTCTTCAAGGAAAAAAACAAACCACTGCTTAAGGAAATAAGAGAGGACACAAACAGATGGAAACATTTAATGCTCATGGTTAGGAAGAATCGATATTGTGAAAATGGCCATACTGTAATTTATAGATTCAATGCTATCCCCATCAAGCTACCATTGACCTTCTTCACAGAACTGGAAAAAAACAACTTAAACTTCATATGGAACCAAAAGAGAGCCTGCATAGCCAAGAGAATCCTAAGCAAAGGAACAAAGATGGAGGCATCACACTACCTGACTTCAAACTATACTACAAGGCTACAGTAATCAAAACAGCATGGTACTCATACCAAAACAGAGATAAAGACCAGTGGAACACAACAGAGGCCTCAGAAGCAATGTCACACATCTACAACCATCTCATCTTTGACAAACCTGACAAAAACAAGGAATGGGAAAAAGATTTCCTGTTTAATAATTGGTGTAGGTAAAACTGGCTAGCCATGTGCAGAAAGTTGAACCTGGACCCCTTCTTTATAACTTACACTGAAATTAACTCCAGATGGATTAAAGATTTAAACATAAGACTTAACATCATAAAAACTCTAGAAGAAAACTAGGCAATACCAGTCACGACATAGGCATAGGCAAAGGCTTCATGACTAAAACACCAACAGCATTGGCAACAAAAGCCAAAACAGACAAATGGGATCTAATTAAACTTAAGAGTTTCTGTATAGCAGAAGAAACAATCAATAGAGTGAACTGGCAACAAACAGAATGGAAAAAAATTTTTGCAATCTACCGATCTGACAAAGGGCTAATATCCAGAATCTACAAAGAACTAAAGCATATTTACAAGAAAAAAACAAACAAACCCATTCGAAAGTGGGCAAATGATATGAACAGACACTTTTCAAAAGAAGACATCTATGAGGCCAACAAACATATGAAAAAATGCTCATCATCACTGGTCATTAGAAAAATGCAAATCAAAACCACATTGAGTTACCTTCTCACACCAGTTAGAATGGAAATCATTAAAAAAAATCTGGAAATAACAGATGCTGAAGAGGATGTGGAGAAATAGGAATGCTTTTACATTGTTGGTGGGAGTATAAATTAGTTCAACCATTGTAGGAGATAGTGTGGCGATTCCTCAAGGATCTAGAAATAGAAATTCCATTTGAACCCACAATCCCATTACTGGGTATATACCCAAAGCATTATAAATCCTTCTATCATAAAGACACATGCACACGTAAGTTCACTGTGGCAGTGTTTACAATAGCGAAGGCCTGGAACCAATCCAAATACCCATCAAGGATAGACTGGACAAGGAAAATGTGGCACATATATACCATGGAATACTATGCAGCAATAAAAAATGATGAGTCCATGCCCTTTGTAGGGATATGGATGAATCTGGAAACCATCATTCTCAGCAAACTGACACAAGAACAGAAAACCAAACACTACATGTTCTCACTCGTAGGCGGGTGTTGAATAATGAGAACACATGGGCACAGGGAGGGGAACATCACACACTGGGATCAGTTGTGGGGGCTAGAGGAGGGACAATGGGGGGTGGGGAAGGTGGGGAGAGATAACCTGGGGAGAAATGCTGGATATAGATGAAGAGGGAATGGAGGCAGCAAACCACCTGGTTATGTATGCACCTGTGCAACAACCCTGCATGATCTGCACAGGTACCCCAGAAATTGAAGTACAATTAAAAACACAAAAAAAGAAAGAAACAGCTTTTGAATAAAGCATGTATGCAATAAAAAATGCTAACCTTAATCAGTTATTAATAAAGTATTTAAATTGTGATACTATTTATAAACCTTTAAATCACAAATACTGTATTTCCATTGCCTAATTTTCACTTTAGGCTGAAATAGAAATTAACATTTACCAGACTTATTAGCCCTCAGTGAAACAGTGGAAAGATAAAGAATCAGAGTTGTCAAGATTATGTAGAGTTAGGGGCAAGAAATTGGAAGAGAGAAATTTTACCTTTTGATTAGACATTCAGTCTCTAAATTTTATTTTGGCTTCTGTTTGATCTCACTCATTATTCTCGATTTCATTCATTCGTGATTATTGGTGGGTGTTAAGAGCCTGGAATAATTTTAATACCTAATTAAAATGTTTTGAAGTTTGATATCCTATGTTGTTATTTTAAAAATGTGTGTGATTTTTAAGGATTGCATTAGCAGTGATCATTTATAGGAACTGTCTTCAATATATGTGGCTCAGCCAAATTTGTGAGTTTATTATTCATAAGTGCATTAGATTCACTCATATATTTTTAGCTGAGAAAGTTACTCAATCATCACTTCTTGTCAAAATTATTATAATACCATAATGATGTGCTTGAAAGGCTATAATTAAGAGTAAGTTAACAATGCCATCTGAAACTCAAAACTGAGAGATGATTATAATTTAACCCAATTACTCTATTGTAAATGATCTCAGCTTTTCAAGAACTTCTAAGTAAATTTTTATCATATTCTTACAAAATATGTGCCACCTAAAATAATTCTATCAAGCACCTGAATAAAATCATGTGTTAATTTGTCAAAAATCCCCATAAAACAAAAAAACAGTCTGATTATTTCACTTATTAATAAAAATTTCTTAAAAATTCAAATTTAGTAATGTTTAAAAATGGGGGAAGCAAAACTGGACGTATTGAAATGATACCCAGTTTTCTCTGAATTGGTCACTGTTTCCATTTTGTTTTGTAAATTTGCAGGACTAGAGACTGGAAAATGCATATCTGTATTTTGCCAGGGGAAATTATCTTGTTTTGGAAATGTTTGCAAACAAGAAAGAAGAAATTTAAGCATCTTTTACTTAGGGTAAAATGTCAAGCAAAAAAGTTATGAAGATTATTTTATCTGTCAATTTCTGTTTCACAATAGTTTGTCTCTAAGTTGTTTTTAATAACCATGTATTACAGGTAGGCAACCTGCTCCTGTGCCTGAATCAACTGGGGTGGGGAGGATGTAAACAAGTCACCTGGTCTGAGTTACAGAAGACTTTACATATATTTGCTCTGTTGTTCTAGACTTCAAGTAGAAGTTGACACGCACTTTTTGCCTTTCCAATAATCACCTAGTTAAATTTTAACAGTGCCTTTCTCCTTTGAGCACTTAGATACCAAGGGTTACTCTATTTCTTTGAGATGATTGCTGTTCAATCTATCTGTGGTAAAACGTATGATTTTTCTTTTTATTGTTTATTATAATGTATGGGTTTTATACATCGAGACTTTTATAAAATAAGTAACTAGGGAAGATTTTTCAAAGTCACACAGAGGCCAAAATTTTCCATTATTACACTCAATACACATAATACTATGGCTATGCAATGGTTTGCAGATCTAGCTCTGAGTAGTACTGCTTTAGTGACCTTGTGCACTGTTTAGTTCTTGATAAGGTTATGAGAAGGTGAATTAACTTAGTTTGATCTTGCCAGTCTTTTATCTTGAGAACATCATCCTAATTCATTGTCTATTATCTTTTGTTAAACAGAATTCCTAGATTGATTTTGGTTCTGCTTGACTTAGTTTTTTCTTCATTCATTTAAGTAAGACTTCTAACTCTTACTATGAATTTCATTCCTGTTTTTAGATCTCTGTGTCTTGCCCAGAGCTGGAAAAATTCTGTTACCCTTGCCCACATGGGCATTTAATGACTCGAGCCATTGCCCTAACTTCCAAGTAGCTCCCTATGTAAATGTATTTCTGGTTCTCGTCTAGCCTTATATATAGCATGATGTTGTAATGCTTACCCTAACTCAACGTTTCTTAAAAGTTTTGTCAGAATGGTGATTATTAAAATTCGAGAAACAACAGATGCTGGTGAGGTTGCAGAAAAAAAGGAATGTGTTTACACTGTTGATGAGAATGTAAATTAGCTCAACCATGGGGAAGACAGCATGGTGATTTCTCAATGGTCTAGAACCAGAAATATCATTTGACTCAGTAATCCTATTACTGAGAGGCATATACCCAGAGGCATTTAAATCATTCTGTTAAAGACACATACATGCATATATTCATTGAATCACCATTCACAATAGCAAAGACATGGAACCATCCCAAATGCCCATCAATGATAGACTGAATAAAGAAAACATGGTACATACACACTATGAAATACTACACAGCCATAAAATGGAATGAGATTATGTCTTTTGCAGGGACACTAATGGAACTAGAAGCCATTATCCTCAGCAAACTAACAAAGGAACAGAAAACCAAACACCACAATTTCTCACTTATAAGTGGGAGTTGAACAATGAGAACACATGGACACAAGGTGGGGAACAACACACACTGGTGCCTGTTGGGGGAGGAACAGCATCAGGAAAAAGAGCTAATGCATGCTGGGCTCAATATCTAGGTGATGGGTTGGTAGGTGCAGCAGACTGTCATGGCATACATTTACCTATGTAACAAATCTACATGTCCTGCACATATAACTTGTAACTTAAAACATTAAAATCAAGAAAAAGAAAAAAAATAATTTTTGAAATAAATAGAAATACTATTCAGCCATAAGAAAGAAAATCCTCTCATTAATGGCAACATGAATGGAACTAGGGAACATTGTGTTAAGTAAAATATACCAGGAATAGAAAGTAAAACACTACATGTTTTCACTCTTATGTTAAAACTACAAAAAGTTGTTGATTACGCAGAAGTAAGAAGTAGAACTAGAGGCTGAGAAGTACAGGAGGAAGGGAGGGGATAAGGAGAGATTTGTTAAAGGATACAACACATAGCCATATAGTAGGAATACATTCTTGTTTTCTATATACCACTATAGGATGGCAATAGTCAAAATAATATATGGTTTCAAAATCTAGAAGGAGGATATTGAATACTTCCAACAAAAAGAAATGATAAAATATTTGAGATAGTGTAAATGCTAACTACCCTGATCTTAATACTATACAGTATATTTATCAAACATCACTGTGTCCACCATAAATATGTACAATTACTACATGTCAATTAATTTTTTTTTAATTTAAAAACAGAGAGAAAAGAGGTTTAATTGACTCACAATTCTGTATGGGGTAGAAAGCCTCAGAAAACTTTACAATCATGGCAAAGGCACCTCTTCACTTGGTGGCAGGAGAGAGAATGAGTGATGAGTGAAGGGGGAAGCTCCTTATAAAACCATCAGCTCTCAGAAGAACTCACTCACAATCAGGAGAACAGCCAGTGAAACTGCCCCCCTGATTCAATTATCTTCACTTGGTCCCACCCTTGACACGTGGGGATTATCACAATTCAAGGTGAGAGTTGTGTGGGGACACAGAGACAAACCATGTCTGTAAATTTTTGTTGTTTTAAGCCATTAAGTTTGTGGCAGTTTCTAGCAGGCGAAGGATATGAACAGACACTTTTCAAAAGAAGACATTTATGTAGCCGACAAATATGAAAAAATGCTCATCATCACTAGTCATTAGAGAAATGCAAATCAAAACCACATTGAGATACCACCTCTCGCCACTTAGAATGGCAATCATTAAAAAATCTGGAGACAACAGATGTTCGAGAGGATGTGGAGAAATAGGAACACTTTTACACTTTTGGTGGGAGTGTAAATTAGTTCAACCATTGTGGAAGACTGTGTGGTGATTCCTCAAGAATCTAGAAATAGAAGTAACATTTGACCCAGCAATCCCATTACTGGATATGCCCAAAGGATTATAAATCATTCTATTATAAAGACACATGCACAGGTATGTTTATTGTGGCACCGTTCACAATAGCAAAGACTTGGAACCAACCCAGATGCCCATCAGTGATGGACCAGATAAAGAAAATGTGTCACATATACACCATGGAATACTATACATCCATATAAAAGGACTAGTTCATGTCCTTTGCAGGAACATGGATGAAACTGGAAACCATCATTCTCAGCAAACTAACACAAGAACAAAAAAACAAACACTGCATGTTCTCACTCATAAGTGCATGTTGAACAATGAGAACACGTGGACACAGGGAGGGGAACATCACACACTAGGGTCTGTTGCGGGGTGGGGGGCTAGGGGAGTGATAGCACAGGGTAGGGTTGTTGGGGAGGGATAACAGTAGAAATACCTAATGTAGGTGACGGGGGGATGGAGGCAGCAAGCCACCATGGCATATGTATACCTATGTAACAATCCTGCTAGATCTGCACATGTATCCCAAAACTTAAAGTATAATAATAAAAAAATTAAAACTTCTCAAGCTTGGTGAAAAACATTGATCTACATATCCAATAACCTCAACAAACTCCAAGCAGGATCACACCCAGATACATTATAATAAAAATGCTGAAAACAAAGTCCCGGTGAGAACCCTGAAAGCAGCAAAAGTAAAATGACTTGTCATGGACAGTGGACTCTGAATCATTTTTCTACTGCTGGTGTAAAACATTTTTATTTCAAACATTTTCTTTTAATAGTTTGTTTATTTCTTTATTCTCTCCTTCTTTTTTTTTTTTTTGAAACAGAGTCTCGTTCCATCGCCAGGCGCCAGACTGGAGTGCAGTGGCACAATCTTGGCTCACTGCAACCTCCGCCTCCCGGGTTCGAGCAATTCTCCTGCCTCAGCTTCCTGAGCAGCTGGGATTACAGGCGTGCGCCACCACGCCCAGCTAATTTTTTGTGTTTTTAGTAGAGACAGGGTTTCACCATGTTGGCCAGGATGGTCTCAATCTTCTGACCTTGTGATCCGCCCGCCTCGGCCTCCCAAAGTGCTGGGATTACAGGCATGAGCCACCGCGCCCGGCCTCTCTCCTTCTTGTGTTCCCATTTCCAATAGCTGGTGTGCTTACTGGTATCCCATATATCTCTGAAGCTCTGTTCATTTTTCCTCATTCTTTGTTCTTTCTATTCTTCATTGGATCTATCTTAAGTTAGCTGATTTTCTGCCTGTCAGTCCATATCTGTTATTTAGCACGTCTACAAAATAATGCATTTTTGTTTTTAGACTTTTTGACTTCTGAATATCTAGTTGGCTTTTTTTTGTTGTTGTTGGCAGTAGCTTTTCTTTCCTGTTTTTAAAGAGATATGGTCTCAGCTTTTTTGCCCAGGATAGACTCAGATCTGGGGCAAGCAATCCTCCCACCTCAGCCTTCTGAGTAGCTAAGACTACAGGCCAGGTGAATGCCATTGTGCCCATCATCCGTTACTTTTTAATAATTTCTATCTCCTTATTGATATTCTTGTTTGATGAGCCATTATAACTATACCTTAAGTATAATTTCCTTTAATTTTTTTATCATATTGGCTCAAATTCTTTGACTATAATGGCTGCTCTGAAGCCTTTGTCTGCAAAGTCTGGCATTTGGGCTTCTCACAGGCAGTGTCTCTTCTGTTGAGTGTTTTTTTGTTTGTTTGTTTGTTTTTTTCTTTCCCGTGCATGGGTAACCCTTTATTTTTGTTGAATACTGGGCATTTTGGATAATATATTGGAGCAATTGTGGATACTTATCCTCTCTACTTTTCTTGAGCTTGTTGTTGCTTGCCTATTTATTTGTTTAGTGGCTTGGTTCTATTACTTTAGTGAGGTCTTTTTGTTGCAGCATGAAGCCTCCGATGTTACTTCTCAGATGCTGCCTTCAGCCCAAACCTGAAACAACAGTGTATTTATCAGGACTTTTTTTTACTGTCTCTTTCCATAACCTTTCTGTTTAACTGTCTGCCTTCATTAGCATCATGACTCAGTTGCTTGCCTCCAGTAATTGTTGGATAATTGCTCTATTATTTTTGTTAGTGCCCTCAGGCACAAAGTTCTCCATAGTCTGATTCAGTTAAAGTTGGGCCACTTTGAGGGGTGAGTTTTGAGATGAATCTTTGAGATGTGTTCTAACCCCAGGAGGGCTCTTTCCATCTCTTTCTCTCCTTGATTCTCTTTGCTAAACTAGCTGGCTTTGGTTTAGCTTGTTGCTCTCCTGGAGCTACCAGCTTCCTCTTAGTTGCTTACTACCCCAAATATCCATTGTTTTTGAGTATATTTTAGACTTAAAATTATCCACACTCTATTCCAAATAAAATTGGTTCAAAACTGCCTGTTTTTATTCTCTGCCTCTCAATTTGAGCAAACTCTCTGGCCCCAGATTCAGAGGTGGAAGACATACCAAGGTTCTGCTTTTACCTGTGTGGCACCTCACATTTTTGAGCAGGATGTGAACTTGGAGTAGGAGCTTCCAGTCTTATTTGCTTGCTACACCCAGTATGGAAGACATGTTCTACGAGCAAACTGAAGTTAGCATAAGAAACAGACCAGTATCCTTGAGACAGGGATTGTGCAAGGTCCATGCCAGGTGGAGAAAAGGAGTTTTCAACTTCTGAGCTTTCCTTGTCTAGAATTTAATATCTGCAACATGAAGTCGTGAGGGATGAGAGATTCCAATGGTATGATACTCCTAGGGAGATGCTAAGGAAAGAATGTGCCCATTTTGACTTGAAGCTAGAAGGGATACACATCTCTTGGACACATCTGCCAAAATGGACCTTCTATCATCCTGAGCTGGAGGTTGGGGAGCATAAAAGGAGTAGATTGTGGCTCAAGTACTACAACCTCTTCCTGTTTTTGCTGAGATTTAGTACTTTTTTTTTTTTAATCAGTGTTTTCTCTTTTGTTATATGTCCTTAGGATAATTTCCAGATACTTTAAATGATTGTGTCTTTTAAAAAATAAATTTTACCCATCAATAGTGTTTCACTGGGGAATGAATCTGTGGAGTTTATCATCACCACTACAGAAATAAATTTGAATTATTAATTAACAAATCAGATTTCCCTTCAAATTGTAGATTAATAGTCTCTTTGAGAAAGTTGAGAGTAGATGATAAAGGTTTGGGGTCAGAAGAGAGCTCAGAAATAGAATGTCAGTATTTAACTAATTTTGTATGTAAAACCAGTAAAGTCACTTGGTATGTCTAGTCAAAATAACTTAAGAGATCAGAAAAAAATAGAAAGGCATGTGTATAACTAAGATTCTTCTTAAGGTAACTTTTATTTCAGTGTAATTCTGACAGGCCTGGATGATGGCAAAATATGTAGGGTTTTTTGTTGTTTGTTTTTTGTTCTTTTTTTTTTAAGCTTACCTCTATATTTTTATGAAGAATCAGATTTTGTAATTTTTGTCTTAGAAGACCAATGAACAGTTGATCTGCCCTTAAGTTACAGCCACTGAAAGATACATTAAAACCTCTAGAAAAAATGTGAAACGTTTAAATTTCCCATAGCATGTGGTAACCTCCTAAATTTGAATGGCTGACCATATTAATCAATCAACCAAACAAGAAAACCCCAAAACAAAACAAACACAAATAAATCAATGATGAGAACAAACAAAACCACTTCTAGACATCACCTTAGAATAACTAGGCAACAGAGAACAGAGAAGATGTTAAGTCACAGACAAGCAGGAAAAGAAACATCTGGAGAGTCAGCTCCAGTACCTGTTTTCTGTTTTTAATTTCTTTACTTATTTTTTATTTTCTTTTTTTTCAGAGATGAGATCTTACTATGCTGCCCAGGCTGTTCTCAAACTCCTGGTCTAAAGCAATCCACCTCCCTTGGCCTATCAAAGTGCTGAGATCACAGGTGTGAGCCACTGTGCCACTGTGTGCCTCTTAATTCCTAAACAGAGAATTAAGTAGACAACCATAGAAAAGAAGATTGGGAAATAAGGGCATAGGAATTACTATATAGAAAAATCTTCTTTACCTCCCACCCCCAAAATATATATATATATCTCTCTCTCACACAGCAGGGTAAAATACAGAGGAGAAATATAATCACATAATTTAAAAAATGAGAGATTTTTCTGCAGTTTATCTATGTTTTATTTCAACGGATCTTTCTATAGAAAATAATTCTAGATTTTGACAATGCATAAAGTATTTATTGTAGTGATTTTAAATGCAAGTTTTATTGTTACATAAATGTGTTATAAGATATATATCATATTTCATAACCCAATTTTACGTCCTGAGTGAAAATATTCCAAATATTTAATAAATATACCAGAAATATTTTCTTGCCAAAGTTTCTATCAACATTCTTCTTTTGGTACTATTTTCATCTTCCTCTTTTTTTTTTTTTTTTTGTCTTTGAAAATCACTGTAACTGTTCATGGAACTATATAATTAGGGAAGACATTTATAAAGACTATCACAGTATTTGCTTTAACATTTTCAATTCTTCAAAATCTTTTGAAATAAGTCAGCATGTCTAGCAATTAGAAGAAGCCATTTAATAATCAGGTTAAAGATGAGACATACTTTAGAAAAATGAATTATTTGACAAGATGAAAAATGAAAGAGGCTATATTTAGGTTTAATTTACTCAATTTTCTTGCATGTCTATGGAGCAGCAAAGACAAATTACAATTTCTAATAAATGGTTGAAATGCTTAGCATTTCCAAGAAACTATAAGTAATTCTATGCACTGAGAAGGCAGGTGTTGTGTGGGCAGTGAGTTTTCAGAGCCATAGTAAGTGTGTAAATGTGTGTGTGTATATGAGAAACAAAGAGAGAAGAATTAATGTCAACATCTATCCTATATTAAAATATTAAAAATAGGTAACTTTAAATATATATTTATAACTGAAATGACTTTTATGTTTTATTCATGCCAGAATCATCTTTATAGAATATTGAAATAATACCTGTCTTAAAAACTGAAAATACATTCAATAATTATGCCCAATTTATTTCTGTGATCATATTGACATTTTGTGAGATGGAACATTTGGTAAATTACATTAGAAGAATCACATCAAGAGAATCACACCATATCTCTCTGGAAGGCAGAAAGATATGTAACTGCTACCTGGCTAACATCCATTTTCCCTTAAGGCCCTAGGGCTATATAATAAGTAGGTTCTGAAGCCATCCAGGTTTGTGTTCTCTTCAAGACAAGAAGTTACCCAGGCCCTGTGTAGGTACAGAGATCCTGTCTAGGAGCCAGGGACGAGAGTAAAATCCTTAGAAATTTATTGATGTTCTACTCTACCATGGCTGAGTTGACACTAAAACTGCAATACAAAATCCTTCTCACTCTTTCCTCCTCTTTTTTCAGACAGAACAGCCTTTCCCTGTGGCCGCCACTACCACCAGCCAACAGGGGTTCTAGCAGGCCATTGCCAATGTTCACTTAAAGCCCAAAATCTCTTCAGTCAGCTTCTGTGAATGCTGCCTTGGCTCAGACTCACCCTTTATCGCAGTGGGCTCCCTTTTCTCTGGCCCAGGGAAGGTCCAGAACTGCTTTCCAAGAGCCTAAGCCTGGACTTGGGACCCCAAGGGCCTGTTTGTTGCTCTATTCACTGCGGCCAACCTGTTACCTACAGTGCAAGACAAAGCCCTCTTTACTTTTCCTTCTATTTTTTTCCCATGCAGAAGGTGTCTCTTTCCATAGCCACCATAGCTGGAAATGTGCTGAGTCACACCTGAAGCCAGTATGTCTCAGAGCCCAAGGCCCCCAGCACACTACCTGGATATTACCACTTGTCATTTGGTGTCTAAGGGCGCTTTAGTCAGCAGTTAATGAATCCTTCCAGGACTGGATCCTTCCCTTCAGAGAAGCAGGTTCCCTTTTGGCCCAACTGTGTATAGGAATGCAGTCTGTGAGGTAGGACCTGAAATGGGCCTCATGACTCTGCCCATTGCCCTATCCTCATGTGGCTAAGCTGGTATCCAAGATGCAAGACAAAGTTTATTTTATTCTTTATTCTCCTCTGCCTAAGAGGAAAAAGGGAGTCCATTTTGTTGCTGTGAGCTGTGCTGCCTGGGATTGCATTGGGGTGGTCTAAGCACTCCCTTTGCTGCCCCAGCTTGTGTCTCCCAAAGGCACATACTGCTCCAGTCCTCTGGCTCTGAGCCAAACCCAGCAATAGGAGTTGCCTAAGAAATTCAGACCTCATGTCTTAGACTGTCTTTCAACTTTACCTGGGACCTCAGAGCACTTTAGCCTATGGTGATTAAATTTTGCTGAATAACTCAAGTTCTGACCACTGGGATGGGATATTCCCCTCTGACTAGGTCTGGTCCAAGTGCTCCCTCCCTGCATGCATGCTGGCTGACCCTAGCACAACTTTGCTCTTCACTGGGACAGGAGGAATTCATTGTAACATCCCACAGTTGCTATGCAGTTTCTCCCCCAAGTCCATAGACTCTCTCGATGGCTCACAGCCACTGCCAAAGGACAATGAAGGGATGGGATTGGTTATTTTATACTGTCTATCCTGCCCTCTTAAATGCCTCTTTCAGCGATATGAAGTTAAAACCAGATACTGTGATTTTGTTTTTTTGGGGGGTGGGGGTGGGGATGGTGCTTATCTGTGTGCAGATATCTGTTAAAATTTGGTCACCCTGCAGGGCAGATGAATAGTGTAGGCTTGTATTTCACAACCTTGCTCTATTCTCTAGATGATATTTAGATGAGACTTTGAACTTTAGACTTTAGAGATGATGCTAACAGTGAGTTAAGATTGTGGAGGCTATTGAGTTGTGATAAATGTATGTTATGTGCAAAAATGACATTAATTTTGAGGAGCTGGAAGGCAGAAAGGTATGTACTGAATTGTGTCCCCTTTTCTCAAAATAGTATGTTAAAGCCTTATCCTTCAATGTGAATACTTTGAGATAAGTTTTTTAAGGAGATAATTAAGGTAAATGAGGTTATAACAATGTAGTCCTACAGCAATATTAGTATTCTTACAAGAAGAAGATACACAGGGTAGTCCTGTTTCTCTCCACAAGTACACAAAGGAAAGGCCATGTGAGGACACAGTGAGGCATCTGTACATAAGCCAAGAAGAGAAGTGTCACCGAAAGCCAACACTGATGACACCTTGATTTGTGACTTAGAGCTTGCACAAATGTAAGAAAATTAATTTCTTTTCTTGAAGCCACCTAGACTACTGTATTTTATCATGGAAGTCTTAGCAAACTAATCCAATCAATAATCAGGTTGATAAAATTGTTAAAAGTATAATATGAGTTTCTTTCCTTTTCATGTAAAATGTTCCTACTTTCTATTTAATGCCCTCAATATCTTCTTACTCCCAGCACAGTTATGACAAACATTCCTTGCAGCTATATAATTCTCTCCACCTTCTCACTTCTTTTGTCAATAATTCCTAAAGTCTAAAACACAAAATACATAGTTATTTGCGTGAGTACAAGTGAAATGTTAAACCAGGCAATTTATTGCAGTGATTTTTAATCACCACTTAAAAAGCATAAACTGCATGCAATAAAACAAGCCCAGTTAGAGTGTACATTTCAATGATTTTCACAAATGTATATGTAATATCCATGAGATCATCATCACAATCAAGATGTATTAATATAGAACAGATGGATTACCTTTCAGCATTTACTCATATGCCTTTGAATTTTAACACCAAACACCTGTACAGGCAAACAATGAGCTGCTTTCAGTCACTGTAGTGTAGATTGCCCTTTTCTAGAATTGTATACATGAGTGTATAAAACATCCCTTATTCTTATTTTGCTGATATTTACTCAGAATAATTTCCTTTAATAACTATCTATTGATTATTATTTCACATTTTTGCAATATTTTTATTGTATGAATATTCCACAATTTGCTTATCTATTTACCTACCAATGTGCATTGGTTTTCTTTAAAGTTTGTAGCTGCTATGATAAACAGCTGCTATGAAATTCATGTACGAGTCTTAATGAGGTCTGCATTTCTCTCCTGAACAAGAACAAAGCAAACTAAAAAAAGAAACAACAAAAATATAATGGGGAAAGACACTATCTCTTGGAGCTCACACAACACTGGGCAAAATTAAAGTTCTGTAGAACCAGAATAGAGAAATTTATTTAACCCAAAAGGCTAAATATGAAGAGTAGAGCTAGGGGAGAACTTGAGTATTGTTAATCTCCACAGGCCACGTCATCATTTAAAAACAAGCCTCTAAAGGATCAAGTTCATCCATGAGTAACGTAACTGCCCTGCCAAAACAAAATTTAACATTCTTTAAATAATACAACAAAATTCTGATGCCCATAATGTAAATCTTCAAATTCTGTATGTATTGAAGTTTTCCATATTCTGTATTATTAAAAAATTACTAGCCATGTTAAAAAAACAACAGGAAAGTGTGACTCAGAAGTCATAATCAATCAAATAAACAAATGCCCTGTAATAATAGAGATTGTTAAATAACAAGGCAAGGGTGTGGCAACAGCTATTATAGATATGTCAGATAATTAATGAGAACATTAATATAAAGATCAGTGAAAGAAATTATTAAAAATGAATAGGATTTCAGGATTTGAGAATGCATACCTAAAATGAAATTTCACTGAATATGTTTAAAGATTAGATACAGAATAATAGATCGGTAAACTTGAAGACAGGAAAATAGAATTCATCAAAATTGAAGTACAGTTAAAAAAAAAGAATTAAAAAAAAAACTACAGCTTTAATGGCCTAGCTATTGAAATCAAGGAGTTTGATGTGTATCTAATTGTAATCTCAAAAAGAGGAGAAGCAACAGAAGTACAAGAAATAACGACTCCAAATTTCCAAAATTTGAATGGAAGTTTAATCTTAGACTCCATGTGATCAATCAGCACAAACAAATCAATATCAACATAACAAAATCAAATTTATGAAAACCAGTGATGAAGAGAAAACCTTCAAAACAGACAGAGGAAAAAATATGTACAGAAAACTATGATAAGAATGTCCAATGAAATTCTCATCAGAAACAACAGAAACCAATATAAAATAGAATGACATCTTGAAAATGGTGAAAAGAAAACAATTTAAAAAGTAATTTATTGTACTTTTAGTTCTGGGGTACATGTGCAGAATGTGCAGATTTGTTACATAGGTTTACACGTGCCATGGTGGTTTGCTGCATCCATCATCCAGTCATGTACATTAGGTATTTCACTTAATGCTATTCCTCCACTAGCCCCCAACCCCTGACAGTCCCAAGTGAGTGATGTTCCCCTCTTTGTGTCCATTTGCTCTCATTGTTCAACTCCCACTTATGAGTGAGAACACGCAGTGTTTCATTTTCTGTTCTTGCATTAGTTTGCTGAGAATGATGGTTTCCAGCTTCCTCCATGTCCCTGCAAAGGCCATGAACTCATCCTTTTTTTATGGATACATAGTGTTCCATGGTGTATATGTGCCACATTTTCTTTATCCAATCTATAACTGGTGGGCATTTGTGTTGGTTCCAAGTCTTTGCTATTGTGAATAGTGCTGCAATAAGCATACATGTGCATGTGTCTTTATAATAGTATGATTTATAATTCTTTGGGTATACACCCAGTAATGAGATTTCTGGGTCAAATGGTATTTCTAGTTCTAGATCCTTGAGGAATTGGCACATTGTCTTCCATAATGATTGAACTAATTTACACTCCCACCAACAGTGTAAAAGCATTCCTACTTCTCCACATTTTCTCCAGCATCTGTTGTATCCTGACTTTTTAATGATCACCATTCTAACTGGCATGAGATGGTATCTCAAGGTGGTTTTAGTTTGCATTTCTCTAATGACCAGTGATAATGAGCTTCCTTTCATATGTTTGTTGGCTACATAAATGTCTCCTTTTGAGAAGTGTCTGTTGATATCCTTGGCCACTTTTTGATGTTTTTTTTTTTTTTTTTTTCCTGTAAATTTATTTAAGTTCTTTGTAGATCTGGACATTAACCCCTTTGTCAGATGAGTAGACTGGAAAAATTTTCTCCCATTCTGTAGGTCACCTTTTCACTCTGATGATTGTATCCTTTACTGTGCAGAAGCTCTTTAACTTAATTAGATTCCATTTGTCTTTTGTCTTTTGCTACCATTACTTTTGGTGTTTTAGTCATGAAGCCTTTGCCCATGCTTATGTCCTGAATGATATTGCCTAGGTTTTCTTCTAGAGTTTGTATTGTTTTAGGTTTTATGTTTAAATCTTTAATTCATCTTGAGATAATTTTTGTACAACGTGTAAGGAAGGGATCCAGTTTCAGCTTTCTGCATATGGCTAGCCAATTTTCCCAACATCTTTTATTAAATAGGGAATCCTTTCCTCATTGCTTGTTTTTGTCAAGTTTGACAAAGATCAGATGGTCGTAGGCGTGTGGCATTATTTCTGAGGCTTTTGTTCTATTCCTTTGGTCTATATGTCTGTTTTGGTACCGGTACCATGCTGTTTTGGTTAGTGTAGCCTTCTAGTATAGTTTGAAGTCAGGTAGCGTGATGCCTCCAGCTCTGCTTTTTGTTGTTGTTATTATCTGTTTGTTTCCTTAGAATTGTCTTGGCTATGTGGGCTCTTTTTTGGTTGCATACAAAATTTAAGGTGTTTTTTTCCAATTCTGTGAAGAAATTCAATTGTAGCTTGATGGGGATAGCATTGAATCTATAGATTACTTTTGGCATTATGGCCATTTTCATGATATTGATTCTTCCTAACCATGAGCATGGAAAGTTTTTCCATTTTTTTTTTTTGTGTGTGTGTGTCTTCTCTTATTTCCTTTAGCAGTGGTTTGTAGTTCTTTTTGAAGAGGTCCTTCACATCCCCTGTAAGTTGTATTCTTAGGCATTTAATTCTCTTTTTTGCAATTGTGAATGGGAGTTCGCTCATGATTTGTCTCTCTTGTTGGTGAGAAAGCCAAATGGATGGATGGGAATGCTTGTGATTTTTGCACATTGATTTTGCATCCCGGAAAACAAGTTTAATCTAGAATCTATATTCAGCAAAAATATTTTTCAAAAATAAATGCAGAATAACCACAAAGAAACAATTAAATGATGTCTCTGGGCATGATGATGTTTATGTCAGAAGTTTGATGAAGTTAAACACACTGGACCATACTCTAGGGGGCTTATTAATCATAGTAAAGTAGGCTTATTTAGTGAATTAAAACTGCACGTCCAAAGAAGTGACTTCCTGCTCCTTACATTCACTAGCAATCTTGGCTGAATTATTATATATCTGAGCTAAATGTTCATGTTCAGTAAGTTGAGCCTAAACAAACTTTTCCAAAATGATATCTTAGGAAAGATTAGTTCCATGATATGATTAATAAAAACAGGATTTCATGATGAAATAATGCTTATAGTGCTGCTTATAAATATTAACACATCAAGGCCTCTAAGAACTCCTAAAATAAAGATATTTGCTTGCACATATTTAACAAAAAATATTGGAGTAATAATATATTTTTCCAGGTAAACATTAATTATCAGTTTTTATTTCTTTAAGGAAATATTTCTACTTACATTTTAAGTTTCAAATTTAATGCTTTAAGAAACTCACTATACTATTATATACCAAATGCTATAATGGTTTCAAAATTTATAATTATTATAATTCTAGGAGCCCTACCAATTTATTTATTGTCTTTACGTATGTGAATTATATCAAATAACACAAGGAATGCATACTTTTATATCAAACACAGATGTTATATCTATGAATAATTAGAAATATGGGGAGATTTATAAGGTAATATATTCGTTTACTAGTATCTGTTTTCTATTGTTATTGTAGCAAATAAACCAAAACTTAGTGGTTTAAAACAATACAACTTTATTATCTTTCTGGATGTCTGCACTAGTTCTTACTGGACTAAAATCTTAATTCTGGAAGAGCTGCATTCCTTTCTGTGAGTTCTAGGGAAGTACTCATTTTCTTGTTTCTTTCCACCTTCTCAGCATCTTAAAAGCCAGCTGTGTAAAATCATAAATTTTTTCTCTCTATGATACTCTTTTGTTCTTTTAGAAGGACCCCTTTGAACATCAAGACTGAGGCCTATTTGAGGGTAGGAGAAAGGTGAGGATTAAAAAACTACCATCGGGTATTATGCTGATTACCTGGATCACAAAATTATCTGCACACCAAACCCTCATAATATGCAATTTACCCATGTAACAAATGTGTAAGCATACCCCTCGAACCTAAAATAAAAATTGGAAAGAAAAAAATATAAAGACCTTTTTGATTATATTGGTAATCTGCATATCCCAAGATAATCTCTTCATCTCAAAATCCTTAATTTAATTACATCAGTAAATTCTCCTTTACCAGGTAAGGTAACATATTCCCAGTTCCTAAGCATTAGGACTGAATATCTTTGGTGGGATGATTTTCTGACTACTGCATTAACTAATAATGATTTAGTATTTACTAATGCCAGACACTGTTCAGGCACCTTCCCTCTTGCAAAGGGATCGTCAGTGACACTCTGTGAACAAGATGCACACTTTGGCAGGGCACAGTGGCTCACACCTGTAATCCCAACACTTTTGGAGGCCAAGGCGGGTGGATTACGAGGTCAATGGATTGAGACCATCCTGGCCAACATGGTGAAACCCCATCTCTACTAAAAATACAAAAATTAGCTGGGTGTGGTGGTGCGCGCCTATAATCCCAGTTACTCAGGAGGCTGAGGCCACAGAATTGCTTGAACCCAGGAGGTGGAGGTTACAGTGATCTGAGATCGTGCTGCTGCACTCCAGTCTGGTGACAGATCAAGATGCCATCTCAAAAACAAACAAAAAAAAAGAGAGATACACACTTACACACTTCTGCCTTGTACAGCTTACATTCTAGCAAAATGAGACAGATGATAAACAGTAAATATAATAAATATCTTTTTATTGTTTTAAAAGAAGATAAGTGCTGCTGATAAAAAGAACAGAGTAAAGTGAAACAGGATTGGGGTGGACAGAACTGGTGATTTTTATATGGTGGTCAAGATACTGAGAAGGTAATGTGGTCAATTTTATGCAGATATCTAGAGAATAAAAACCATCTCAGGTATACAGAATATCTGGTGTGATTGCCCTAAGACAGAATAGTGGCAGGCCTGATATGTTGAGAAAGAACAAAAGGAGTGGCATGGTCAGACGGCAGTGAGAGAAGCATGGCTGGGGACAGCAGGAGAGCAATAGCAGATGAGGTCAGAGAAGTAATAGAAAGGGGAAAAACAAAAATATAGGACCTTGTCAGCATTTACAAGGACTTTAACTTTCCTGTGCATGAAACAGAAAGCATCATAAGTTTTCAGCAATAAGCAAAATGATTTGATTCCTGTTTGAAGGATCACTCTCACTCATGTTGAGAATGACTGTAGAGGGGCAAGACTGGATAAGAGATCTAGTTAAGTGGCTATGGCAATTATCTCGGCAAACTTTAATGGTGGTTTAGGGCAAGAGGTAGCAGTATACATGATGACAAGTGACTCAAGTGATTAAAATTGAGACATTTTGAAGACAAGTCAATAAAATTTTTTGAAAGAATGTATGTTGCATACAAGAACAACAAAATCAACAAAATAAAAATAGGGTGACTCCAAAGATTTGGCTTGAGCAAGTACAATTGCCAGTCACAGAATTCAGAAGGCTAATTGCAGAGCAGTTTGTGTGGAAACCTGAAGAGTTGAGTTTAAGCATATTTGGCTGGAGATATCTTTCTACTACTTGGTGGAATAGAAATGACAAATTGTAAATGGAGTCAATTATGAGTGAATGGCAGGAAAGAAACTGGAGACAGTATACATAGACAACTTCCCAGGAGTTTTGCTGCTAGAGGGAAAGGGGAACAAAGAAACTGCTGAGAAAGTAGATTGAAAGAATATTCACTTTTTTGCCTAGAAAAAATAACAAAACTTTTGTAATTAAATGGGAACAGTCTTATTGAAACATGCAATTAATGATGAAGGACAGACAGGGCAGAATTGCTAGAGTGATGTCCGGAAGTAGGCAAAAGGGGCTGAAAATTGGTACACGTATAGAAGTGTTGACTTGAGATAGGAATATGGACAGATTACTTAAAATAATATTCAGAAAGAGAATTTGTGGATTATCTTGCTAAGTGTGTAGATGTGTTTGAATGATTTGTCAGTGACATAAAAGCATTGAGTACAGTTTGTCCATGTCACATTCAGATGTCTGGCATCATATAGCTCTGACCAGAGTACGCATATTAAAAACATGAAGCAATGCTAATAAAATGACTGTGTCTAGCCATGTGATGAATAAACCATGTCAATAATTTGAAGCTCATCTTCCTTGATACAATAAAAAGATCAAAACCCCCAGTTAATATTTGCCAAAGTAATACTAATTTAGTAATAATAATTTAAAAAGATATATGTTTTTAGCCTCATTCAAATAAAATTGTTTCTGTTGCCTAACAGAGATATCTCCCATTAATTTTCTACATGCTGTTAAGAGTATTTATATTCTCTGGAGGTTAAGAATTCATCAGGACTGTTTACCATAAATAATAGAAGCAGAAAAGGAAGTTCTGGAGAAATTAGTAAATAGTAAAAA
>PVKV010028631.1:0-24719 GCA_004027835.1 Alouatta palliata
ATTAGTTCAACCATTGTGGAAGACAGTGTGGCGATTCCTCAAGGACCTAGAAATAGAAATTCCATTTGACCCAGCAATCCCATTACTGGGTATATATCCAAAGGATTATAAATCATTCTACCATAAGGACACATGCACACGAATGTTCATTGCAGCACAGTTTACAATAGCAAAGACCTGGAACCAACCCAAATGCCCAGCGATGAAAGACTGGACAGGGAACATGTGGCACATATACACTATGGAATAGTATGCAGCCATCAAAAATGATGAGTTCGCTTCCTTTGTAGGGACATAGATGAACCTGGAAACCATCATTCTCAGCCAGCTGACACAAGAACAGAAAATCGAACACCGCATATTCTCAATCAGAGGCGGTTGTTGAACAATGAGAACACATGGATACAGGGAGGGGAGCATCTCACACTGGGGTCTGTCGGAGGGAAAAAGGGGAGCGACAGCGGGGTTTGTTGAGTTGGGGAGGGATAGCATGGGGAGAAATACCAGATATAGGTAATGGGCAGGAAGGCAGCAAATCACACTGCCATGTGTTTACCTATGCAACAATCTTGCATGTTCTTCACTTGTACTCCCAAACCTAAAATGCAATAAAAAGTATATATATTTTAAAAAATCTCTTAGTTTAATGAACGAATAACACAGCAGTTTCACAGATAAGTTTCTTCTGTGCTTTACAGGCAGTCTTACTGCTATTTCGTGTTACCCGGGATTTTCCTTGGAATCGTCTTTTATCACATTCTCCACTGAAAGAAATCTCAACCTGCTGAATATATACGTCAGTGTAACTCTCCAAGTTGATGGCACACATTGTCAAATATTCTCCCAAATAGCTTCCTTTTAGTGTTTAAGGTGAGATACTTCCCATTACAACATTTTTGGACTTTGCGACTGGAATATCCCAAAATAGCTTCATAAGAAATGTGTTTCCAAGCTGCTGAATAGAAACCAATATTCAACTCTCTTAGTTCAACAAACACACATGATAGCAGCTTCACAGATCCGTTTCTACTGTTTTACAAGCAGTCTTAATGGTATTTTGTATGACATGGGATTTTGAGTGGAAAAGGTCATTTTGAGATTCTACACAGAAAGAGTTCTCAACCTGCTACATACACACATCAGTGTAACTCTCTAAGTTGAAAGCACACATTGTCAAGATTTCTCTGAGATAGCTTCCTTTCAGTGTTTAAGGTGAGAAATTTCCCATTACAGCCTATGTCCACTTTCCGTCTGGAACATCCCAATCTATCTTCTGGAAGAAACGTTTTTCTAAGCTGCCAAATTGAAACAAAGTTTCAACTCCCTTAGTTGAACGAACACACACTACAGCAGTTTGCAGATACGTTACTTCTTTGCTCTACAGACAGTATAACTGCTACTTTGTATGACACAGGATTTAGTTTGGGAAAGTCACTTTTCTGATTCTCCACAGAAAGCATTCTTAAACTGATGCATACACATATCAGTGTAACTCTCTATGTTGAATGCGCACATTGTCAATCATTCTCCCAGATAGCTTCTTTTAAATGTTTAAGGTGAGACTTTCCCATTACGATATATGCACACTTTGCCTCTGGAATGTCCCAATCTAGCTTCTGTAAAAAATGTGTTTCTAAGCGGCTGAATTAAAACAAAGATTCAACTTTCTTAGTTGAACGAACAGACCTTAGCAGTTTCACAGAAACGTTTCTCCTCTGCTTTATTGGTAAATTTATTGCTATTTTGAACGACACAGAATTTTCTTGGAAACGTCCATTTTGACATTCTCCACAGAAAGAGTTTTGAAACTGCTGCATACACACATCAGTGTAACTCTCTAAGTTGAATCCACACTTTGTCAAGCATTGTCACTGATGGCTTCCTTTAATGTTTAAGGTGAGATCTTTTCCATTACAGCATATGCCCAATTACCGTCTTAAATGTCCCAATGTAACTTCTCGAAGAAATGTGATTCTAAGCTGCCGAATCAAAAAAAGGATTCACTTCTCTTAGTTGAACGAACACAAATGAAAGGAGTTTCACAGATATGTTTCTTCTATGCTTTCCAGGCAGTTTTACTGCTTTTTTGTTCTAAACGGGATTTCGTTTGGAAACGTCAGTTTTCACATTCTCCTCAGAAAGTGTTCTTAAACTGCTGCATACACACTTCAGTGTAACTCTCTAAGTCGAATGCTCACATTGTCAAGCCATCTCTGTGATAGCTTCCTTTTAGTGTTTAAGGTGAGATCTTTCCCATTACAACATATGCCCACTTTCCATCTGGAATGTCTAAATCTAGATTCTCTAAGAACTGTGTTTCTAAGCTCCCGAATTGAAACAAAGATTAAAATCTCTTAGTTTAAGGAACACACACCATAGCAGTTTAACAGATACGTTTCTTCTGTGCTTTACAGACGGTCTTACTGTTATTTCGTATGTCCCGGGATTTTCCTTGGAAACGTCTTTTTTCAGATTCTCTGCAGAAAGTGTTCTTAAACTGCCCAATATATAAGTCAGTGTAAATGTCTCAGGTGAAGGCACACATTGTCAAATATTCTCCAGGATAGCTTCCTTTTAGTGTTTAAGGTGAGGTCTTTCCCATTACAACATTTGTGAACATTGCATCTGCAATGTCCCAAAATAGCTTCTGTAAGAAATGAGTTTCCTAGCTGCCGAATTGAAACAAAGATTCAACTCTCTTACTTCAAAGAACACATACCACAGTAGTTTCACAGATCCGTTTTTCTGCTGTGCTTTACAGGCAGTCTTACTGCTATTTCATATGACACGTGATTTTGGTTGGAAATGTTCATACTGAGATTCTCCACAGCAATAGTTCTCAACCTGCTACATACACACATCAGTGTAACTCTCCAAGTTGAATGAACACATTGTCAAGATTTCTCCCAGATAGCTTCCTTTTAGTGTTTAAGGTGAGATTTTCCCATTTCAATATATGCCCACTTTGCATCTGAAATGTCCCAATCTAGCTTCTGTAAAAAATGTGTTTCTAAGCGGCTGAATTGAAACAAAGGTTCAACTCTCTTTGTTGAATGAACATACCATAGCAGTTTCACAGATACGTTCCTTCTCTGCTTTACTGATAATCTTATTGCTATTGCAAAAGACACAGGGTTTTCTTAGAAATGTCAGTTTTGAGATTCTACACTGAAAGGGTTGTCAAACAGCTGCATACACACATCAGTGTAACTCTCTACGTTGAATGCACACGTTGTCATGCATTCTCACTGATAGCTTCCGTTTAGTGTTTAAGGTGAGATCTTTTCCATTACCAAATACGCCCAATTTCCATCTTAAATGTGCCAATCTACTTCAGGAAGAAATGTGTTTCTAAACTGCTGAATAGAAGAAAGAATTCACCTCTCTTAGTTAAATGAACACAAAAAATAGCAGTTTCACAGATATGATTCTTCTGTGTTTTCCATGTAGTTTTGCTGCTATTTTGTTCATATCAGGATTTTGTTTGGAAATGTCAGTTTTCCGATTCTCCGCAGAAAGGGTTCTCAAACTACTGCATACACACATCAGTGTAACTCTCTAATTTGAATGCACACATTGTCAAGCCATCTCTGTGATAGCTTCATTTTAGTGTTTAAGGTGAGATCTTTCTCATTACAGCATATGCCCACTTTCCATCTGGAATGTCTAAATCTAGTTTCTCTAAGAACTGTATTTTTAAGCTGCCGAATCGAAACAAAGATTAAAATATCTTAGTTTGACAAACACACACAACAGCAGTTTCAGAGATACGTTTCTTCTTTGCTTTACAGGCAGTCTTTCTGCTATTTCGCATGTCCTGGGATTTTCCTTGGAAACGTCTTTTTTCAGATTCTCTACAGAAAGTCTTCTCAAACTGCTGAATATATACGTCAGGGTAACTCTCTCAGTTGAAGGCACACATTGTCAAACATTCTAACGGATAGCTTCCTTTTAGTGTTTAAGGTGAGATCTTTCCCATTACAACATTTGCGAATTTTGCGACTGGAATGTCCCAAAACAGCTTCTGTAAGAAATGGGTTTCCAAGATGCTGAATCAAAACAAAGATTCAACTCTTTTAGTTCAACGAACACACACCATAGCAGTTTCATAGATCAGTTCCTGCTGTGCTTTACAGGCAGTCTTACTGCTATTTCGTGGGACATGGGATTTTGCTTGGAAATGTTCGTTATGAGATTCTCCACAGAAACAGTTCTCAACCTGCTACATACACACATGAGTGTAACTTTCTAAGTTGAATGCAAATATTGTCAAGCTTTCTAACAGATAGCTTCCTTTTAGTGTTTAAGGTGAGAACTTTCCCATTACAGACTAAGTCCACTTTCTGTCTGGAATGTGCCAATCTATCTTCTGGAAGAAACGTGTTTCTAAGCTGCAAAATTGAAACAAAATTTCAACTCCCTTAGTTGAACAGACACACATTACAGCAGTTTGTAGATACGTTACTTCTTTGCTCTACAGACAATATTGCTTCTAGTTCGTATGACACTGGATTTAGCTTGGGAACATCACTTTTGTGATTCTCCACAGAAAATGTTCACAAACTGCTGCATACACACATCACTGTAACTCTCTAAGTTGAATGCACACATTTTCAAGCATTCTCCCAGATAGTTTCCTGTTAGTGTTTAAGGTGAGATTTTCCCATTACAGTATATGCCAACTTTGCTTCTGGAATGTCCGAATCAAGCTTCTGTAAGAAATGTGTTTCTAAGAGGCTTTATGGAAATAAAGATTGAACTCTTTTAGTTGAATGAACACACCATAACAGTTTCACAGATATTTTTCTTCTCTGCTTTATTGGTAAAATTATTGCTATTGGAAACAACATAGGATTTTCTTGGAAACATCACTTTTGGGATTCTCCACTGAAAGTGTTCTCAAACTGCTGCATACACACATCAGTGTAACTCTCTAAGTTGAATGCATACATTGTCAGCCATTGTATCTGATAGTTTCCTTTTAGTGTTTAAGGTGAGATCATGTCCATTACAGCAACTCCCAATTTCCGTCTTAAATGTCCCAATCTAACTTCTGGAAGAAATGTGTTTCTAAGCTGCCAAATCAAAAAAAGGATTCACCTATCTTAGTTTAACAAACACAAAAAATAGCAGTTTCACAGATATGTTTCTTCTGTCCATTTAAGGCTGTTTAACTGCTATTTTGTTTGAAATGGAATTTTGTATGGAAACGTCAGTTTTCAGATCCTCCACAGAAATTGTTCTCAAACTGCTGCATACACACATCAGTGTAACTCTCTAAGTTGAATGCACACATTGTCAAGCTTTCTCCCAGATAACTTCCTTTTAGTGGATAAGGTGAGAACATTCGCATTACAGCCTATGTCCACTTTCCGTCTGGAACATCCTTATCTAGCATCTGGAAGAAACGAGTTTCTAAGCTGCCAAATTGAAACAAAGTTTCAACTCCCTTAGATGAACGAACACACACTACAGCAGTTTGCAGATATGTGACTTCTTTGCTCTACAGACAGTATTACCGCTATTTCTTATGACCCGGGATTTTCCTTGGAAACGACTTTCCTTTGGTTCTCCACAGAAAGCATTCTCAAACTGCTGAACACACACATCAGTGTAACTCTCTAAGTTGAATGCACACATTGTCAAGCATTCTCACAGGTGGCTACCTTTTAGTGTTTAAGGTGAGATTTTTCTATTACAGTATAAGCCCACTTTGCATCTGGAATGTCCCAAACTAGCTTCTGTAAGAAATGTGTTTCTAAGCGGCTGTTTTGAAACAAAGATTAGAATCTGTTAGTTGAACGAACTCACAACATTGCAGTTTTACAAATACGTTTCTTCTGTGCTATACAGGCTGTCTTACTGCTATTTCATTTGACCCAGAATTTTCCTTGGAAACGTCTTTTTTCAGATTCTCCACAGAAAGCTTTGTCAAACTGCCGAATATACACATCAGTGTAACTCTCTCAGTTGAAGTCACACATTGTCAAACAGTCTAACGGATAGCTTCCTTTTAATGTTTAACTTGAGATCCTTCCCATTACAACATTTGCGAATGTTGCGTCTGGAACGTCCCAAAATAGCTTCTGTAAGAAATGTGTTTCCAACCTGCTGAATCAAAACAAAGATTCAACTCTCTTAGTTCAACGTACACACACCATAGCCATTTCACAGATCCGTTTCTACTGTGCTTTACAGGCAGTCTTAATGCTATTTCGTACGACACGGGATTTTACTTGGAAACGTTCATTTTCAGATTCGCCACAGAAAGAGTTCTCAACCTGCTACATACACACATGAGTGTAACTCTCTAAGTTGAATGCACACATTGTCAAGCTTTCTCACAGTTAGCTTCCTTTTAGTGTTTAAGGTGAGAACTTTCCCATTACAACCTAAGTCCACTTTTTGACTGGAACGTCCCAATCTATCTTCTGGATGAAAAGTGTTTCTAAGCTGATGAATTGAAACAAAGATTCAACTCTCTTACTTGAATGAACAGACACCATAGCAGTTTCACAGATTCGATTCTTCTGTGCTCTACGGGCAGTCTTACTGTTATTACATATGAGACCATATTCTGCTTCAAAACGTCAGTTTTGAGATTCTCCACAGAAAATGTTCTTAAACTGCTGCATACACAAATCCGTGTAACTCTCTATGTTGAAAGCACAGGTTGTCAACCTTTCTCCCAGATAGCTTCCTTTTAGTGTTTAAGGTAAGAATTTTCCCATTACAGCATAAGCCTACTTTCCGCCCAGAATGTATCAGTAGCATTTGGAAGAAATGTGTTTTTAGGCTGTCGAATCTAAACAAAGATTGAACTTTCTTAGTTGAACGAAGACACACGATAGCAGTTTCACAGATACGTTTCTTCTGTGCTTTACAAGCAGTCTTAATGCTATTTCATACGACAAAGATTTTGTTTGGAAATGTCAGTTTTGAGATTCTCTACAGAATGCATTCTCAAACTGGTGAATACACACGTCAGTGTAACACTCTAGGTTGAATGAACACATTCTAAATCCTTCTTCGAGATAGCTTCCCTTTAGTGTTTAATGTGAGATCTTTCCCATTACAACATACACCCACTTTTCGTCTGTAATGTCCCAATCTAGCTTCTGGAAGAAATGTATTTCTAAGCTGCCAAATTGAAACAAAGATTCAACTCTGTTAGTTGAATGAACACACACAATAGCAGTTTCCCATATACGTTTCTTCTGTGCTTTAAACCAGTTTTACTGCTATTTCTTATGACAAGCAATTTTGCTTTGAAACATCAGTTTTGATAATCTCCACAGAAAGCAATCTCAAACTGCTGCATACACTCATCAGTGTAACTCTCTAAGTTGAATGCACACATTGTGAAGCCATCTCCGTGATGACTTCCTTTTAGCGTTTAAGGTGAGCTCTTTCCCATTACAGCATAAGCCCACTTTCCATCTGAAATGTCAGAATCCACCTTCTGGAACAAATGTGTTTCTAAGCTGACAAATCAATGCAAAGATTCAATTCTCTTAGTTGAACGAACACTCACCATAGCAGTTTCACAGATACGTTTCTTCTGTGCTTTACAGGCAGTCTTACTGCCATTTCGTATGACAAGGGATTTTGTATGGAAACTTCAGTTTTGAGATTCTCCACAGAAAGCATTTTCAAGCTGCTGCACACACACATTTGTGTAACTCTCTAAGTTCAATGCACAACTTTTAAAGCCTTCTCCCAGATAGCTTTCTTTTTGTGTTTAAGGTGAGATCGTTCCCATTTCAGCAAATACCCAGTTTGCATCTGGAAAGTCCCAATCTAGCTTCTGGAAGAAATGTGTTTCAGCTGTTGAATCAAAACAAAGATTCAACTCTATTAGTTGAACGAATACACACCATAGCAGTTTCACAGATAAGTTTCTTCTGTGCTGTACATTCAGTCTTACTGCTATTTCTTATGACACGAGATTTTGCTTGGAAATATCAGTTTTGAGATTCTCCACAGGAAGCGTTCTGAAACTGCTGCATACACACATCAGTGTAACTCTCTATGTTGTATGCACGCATTGTGAAGCCTTCTCCAATATAACTTCCTTTTAGTGTTTAATTTTAGATGTTTCCCTTTACAGCATATGACAACTTTCTGTCTGGAATGTCCCAATCTAGCCTCTATAAGAAATGTGTTTCTAAGCTGCTGAATTGAACCAAAGGTTCAACTCTCTTAGTTGAACCAACACACAACATAGGTGTTTCACAGATATGTCTCTTTTGGGCTCTACAGGCTGTCTTACTGCTATTTCATTCGACAAGGGATTTTCCTTGGAAACATCAGTTTTCAGATTCACCACAGAAATAGTTCTCACATTGCTGCATACACACATCAGTGTAACTCTCTATGTTGAATGTACACATTGTTAGGCATTCTCAGCTTCCTTTTAGTGTTTAAGGTGAGATCTTTCCCATTACAGTATATGAACACTTTCCATCTGGAATGTCCCAATCTTTCCACTGAAAGAAACTTGTTTCTAAGTTGCTGAATCTAAATAAAATTTATACTATCTTAGTTGAACGAACACACACCATAGCAGTTTCATAGATCCGTTTCTCCTGTGCTGTTCAGGCAGTCTTAGTGCTATTTCATAAAACACAGAATTTTGCTTGCAAATGTCATTTTTGCAATTCTCCAAAGAAAGTGTTCTCAAACTGCTGCATACACACATCAGTGTGACTCTCTAAGTTGAATGTACACATTGTCAATCATTCTCCCAAATAGCTTCCTTTTACTGTTTAAGGTGAGGTCTTTCCCATTAGAGCATATGCCCACTTTCCGTCTGGAATGTCCCAATCCAACTTCTGTAAGATATGTGTTTCTAAGCTGCAGAATCAAAACATAGATTCAACTCTCTTAGTTGAACGAAAACACACAATACCAGTTTCACAGATACGTTTCTTCTGTGCTTTACAGGCAGTCTTACTGCTATTTCATAGGATACATGATTTTGCTTGGAAATATCAGTTTTGAAATTCTCCACAAGAATCGTTCTCAAACAGCTGCATACACACCTCAGTGTAACTCTCTAAGTTTAATGCACTCATTGTGAAGCATTCTCCTGGATAGATTCCTTTTAGTGTTTAAGGTGAGATCTTTCACATTACAGAATACGCCCACTTTCCGTCTGGAATGTCCCAATGTAGTTTCTGTAAGAAATATGTTTCTAAGCTGCTGAATTGGAACAAAGATTCAACTCTCTTAGTTGATCGAACACCCACCATAGCAGTTTGATAGATATGTTTTTTCTGCACTTTACAGGCAGTCTTACTGCTATTTCGTATGACATGGGATTTTGCTGGTGAATGTCAGTTTTGAGATTCTCCACTGAAACCGTTCTCAAACTGCTGCATACACACATCAGTATAACTCTCTAAGTTGAAAGAACATATTGTCAAGCATTCTCCCAGATAGCTTCCTTTTACTATTTAAATTGACATCATTCTCATTACTCCATATGCCCACTTTCCATCTGGAATGTCCTAATCTAGCTTCTTGAAGAAATGTGTTTCTAAGCTGCCGAATCAAAACAAAGATTCAGCTCTCTTAGTTGAACGAACACACACCATAGCTGTTTCACAGATAGTTTTCTTCTGTGCTTTACACACTTTCTTAGTGCTATTTTGTACAATACGGGATTTTGCTTGGAAATATCAGTTTTGAGAATCTCCGCAGAAAGGATTTACAGACTGCTGCATACACACATCAGTGTAACTGTCTAAGTTGCATGCACACATTATTAGGCATTCTCCTAGATAGCTTCCTTTTAGTGTTTAAGGTGAGATATTTCCCATTACAACATATGTCCACTTTCCTTCTGGAATGTCCCAATCTTGCCTCTGGAAGAAAATTGTTTCTAAGTTGCCAAATCAAAACAAAGATTAACTCTTAGTTGAACGAACACACACCATAGCAGTTTCACATATATGTTTTTCTGTGCTTTATAGGGAGTCTTACTGCTATTTTGAATGACACAAAATTTTGCTTGGAAACGTCACTTTTGAGATTCTCCACAGAAAGCATTCTCAATTGGTGCATACACACTTCGGTGTAACTCTTTTAGTTGAATAGACATATTGTCAAGCATTCTCCCAGATAGCGTCCTTTTAGTGTTTTAGATGGTATCTTTCCCATTACAGAATGTGCCCACTTTCCATCAGGAAAGCAGCTCCTGGACCAAATGTGTTTCTGAGCTGCCGAATCTAAACTAAGATTAAACTCTCTTAGTTGAATAAACAGACACATAGTTTTTCACTGATACGTTTCTTTTGTGCTTCAAATGTAGTCTTACTGCTATTCCCTATGACAAAAGATTTTGCTTTGAATCGTCAATTTTGAGATTCTCCACTAAACCGTTCTCAAACTGCTACATACACACATCAGTGTAACTCTGTAAGTTAAATGCACATATTGTCAAGCATTCTCTCAGATAGATTCCTTTTAGTGCTCAAGGGGAGATCTTTCCCATTACAGCACATGTCCAGTTTGCATTTATAATGTCCCAATCTAGCTTCTGTATGAAATGTGTTTCTAAGCTGCTGAATCAAAACAAAGATTCAACTCTCTTATTTGAACGAACCCACACCATAGCAGTTTCACTGATACTTTTCTCCTGTGCTTTACAGTCAGGCTTACTACTCTTATATACGACACAGGATTTTGCTTGGAAATGTCAGTTTTTGAGATTCTTCACAGAAAACGTTCTCAAACTGCTGCATACACACATCATTGTAACTCCCTAACTTGAATTCACACATTATAAAACCTTCTCCCAGATAGCTTCCTTTTGGTGTTTAAGGTGAGATCAGTCATATTGCAGCATATGCCCACTTTCGGTCTGGAATGGCTCAATCTAGCTTCTGTAAGAAATGTGTTTCTAAGCTACAGAATCCAAATAAAGATTCTCCTCTCTTAGTTGAAAGAACACATAATGTAGCAGTTTCACAAATACGTTTCTTCTGTGCTTTACAGGCAGTCTTACTGCTATTTCACATGACACGGAATTTTGCTTGGAAACGTCAGTTCTGTGATTCTCCACAGAAAGCATTCTCAAACTGCTGCATACACACATCAGTGTAAACCTCTAAGTTGAATGTACACATTGTCAAGCATTCTCCCAGATTCCTTTCTTGTAGTGTTTAAGGTGAAATCTTTCCCATAACAGCATATGCCCACTTTTCGTCTGGCATGTCCCAATCTAGCTTCTGTAAGAAATGTGTATCTAAGCTGCGGAATCCAAACAAAGATTCAACTCTCTTAGCAGAACGAACACACACCATAGCTGTTTCACAGACACGATTCTTTTGCACTTTATAGGCAGTCTTAATGCTATTTCGTATGACACTGGATTTTGCTTGGAAACATCAGTTTTGAGGGTCTCCACAGAAAGCATTCCCAAACTCCCGCATAACACATCAGTGTAACTCTCTAAGTTTAATGCACACATTGTCAAGCATTCTCCCAGATATCTTCCTTTTATTGTTTAAGGTCAGATTTTCCTTTTACAACATATGTCCACTTTCTGTCTCTAATGTCACAATCTAGCTTCTGGAATAAATGTGTTTTTAAGCTGCTGAATCGAAACAAAGATTCAACTCTCTTAGTTGAATGAACACACACCATAGCAGTTTCACAGATACGTTTCTTCTGTGGTTTACAGGCAGTCTTACTGCTATTTCGTATGACACGGAATTTTGCTTGGAAATGTCAGTTCTGCGATTCTCCACAGAAAGCATTCTCAAACTGCTGCATACACAAATCTGTGTAACTCTCTAAGCTGAATGCACACATTGTCAAGTTTTCCCCCAGATAGCTTGTTTTAGTGTTTAAGGTGAGCTCTGTCCAATTACATCATATGCCCACTTTCTGTCTGTAATGTCCCAATCTAGCTTGTGTAAGCAATGTGTTTCCAAGCTGTCAAATCGAAACAAAGATTCAACTCTCTTAGTTGAACTATCACACACCATAGCATTTTCACAGAAACGTGTTTTTTGTGCTTTACAGGCAGTCTTACTGATATTTCACACGACATGTGATTCTGCTTGGAAACGTCAGTTTTGAGATTCTCCACAGAATGTGTTCTCAAACTGCTGCATACACCCATCAGTGTAGCTCTCTAATCTGAATGTATATGTTGTCAAGCATTCTCCCTGATAGCTTCCTTTTAGTGTTTAAGGTCAGATCTTTCCCATTACAGCCTATGCCCACTTTCCGTCTGAAATGTCCAAATCTAGATTCTGGAAGAAATGTGTTTCTAAGTTGCCGAATCTAAACAAAGATTCAAGTGTCTTAGTTGAACTAACGCACAGAATAACAGTTTCACAGATACGTTTCTCTTGTGATTTACAAGCAGTTTTACTGCTATTATTTTTGACACAGGATTTTGCTTGGAAACGTCAGTTACGACATTCTGTAAAGAAAGTGTTCTCAAAGTGCTGCATACACAGTGTAGCTCTCTACGTTGTATGCACACATTGTCAGGCATTCTCCATGATTGCTTCCTTTTAGTGTTTAAGTTGAGATCTTTCCCATTACAACATATGGCCACTTTCCATCTGGAATGTCCCAATCTAGCTTCTATAAGAAATGTGTTTCTAAGCTGCCGAATCGAAACAAAGATTCAACACTCTTAGTTGAACAAACATACATCATAGCAGTTTCACAGATACGTTTCTTCTGTGCTTTACAGGCATTCTTACCGCTATTTTGCACTACACGGGCTTTTGCTTGGAAACGTCAGTTTTGAGATTCTCCACTGAAAGCTTTCCTAATCTGCTGCACACACACATCAGTGTAACTATGTTGAATGCACACTTTGTCAAGCCTTGTAACAGATAGCTTTCTTTTAGTGTTTAAGGTGAGATTTTTCCTATTATAGTATATGCCCACTTTTCATCTAAAATGTCCCAATCTAGCTCCTGTAAGAAATGTGTTTCTAAGCTGCCGAATCTAAATAAAGATTCAACACTCTTAGTTGAACGAACACACACCATAGTAGTTTCACACACACGTTTCTTCTGTGCTTTATAGGCAATCTTACTGCTATTTCGTAAGACATGGGATTTTCTTGGAAATGTCAGTTTTGAGATTCTCCACAGAAAATGTTCTCAAAATGCTGCATACACACATCAGTGTAACTCTCTAAATTGAATGTACACATTGTCAAGCATTCTCTCTGACAGCTATTTTAGTGTTCAAGGTGAGATCATTCCCATTACACCCTATGCCCACTTTCCATGTGAAATGTCCCAATCTAGCTTCTGGAAGAAATGTGTTTCTAAGCTGCCAAATCTAAATAAAGATTCAAGTCTCTTAGTTTAATGAACACATACCATAAGTTTCACAGATACGTTTCTTCTGTAGTTTACAAGCAGTTATAATGATATTTTTTCGACACGGGATTTTACTTGGAAATGTCAGTTTTCAGATTCTCCACAGAAAGTGTTCTCAAACTGCTTCATACACACATCAGTGTAACTCTCTAAGTTGATTGCACACACTCTCAAGCCTTCTCCCAGATAGCTTTATTTAATGTTTAAAATGAGACCTTTTCCATTACAGTATATGCCCACTTTCCATCTGGAATATCCCAACTTAAGTTCTGTAAGAAATGTGTTTCTAAGCTACCGAATCAAAACAAAGATTCAATTCTCTTTGTTGAACAAACACACACCATAACAGTTTCAGAGATACATTTCTTCTGTGCTTTACAGGAAGTCTTACCCCTATTTCGTATGACACGGGACTTTGCGTGGAAACGTCAGTTTTCAGATTCTCCACAGAAAACGTTCTCAAACTGCTGCATACACAAATCAGTGTAATTCTCTAAGTTGAATGCACACATTGTCAGGCATTCTCCCAGATAGCTTCCTTTTAGTGTTTAAGGTGAGGTCTTTCCCATTACAACATATGCCCACTTTGCATCTGGAATGTCCCAATCTAGCTTCTGTAAGAAATATGTTTCTAAGCTGCTGATTTGAGACAAAGATTCAGCTCTCTTACTTGAGTGAATACATACTCTAACAGTTTCACAGACAGTTTCTTCTGTGCTTCACAGGCAGTCTTACTGCTACTTCATATGATACGGGATTTTGCTTTTAAACGTCAGTTTTGAGATTCCCCACAGAAAGCGTTCTCAAGCTACTGAATACACATATCAGTGTAATTCTCTAAGTTGAATTCTCACATTGTTTAGCCTTCTTCCATATAGCTTTCCTTTAGTGTTTAAGGTGAGATAATTCGCATTACATCATATGCCCTCTTTTCGTCTGTAATGTCCCAATCTAGCTTCTGTAAATAATGTGTTTCCAAGCTGCCAAATCGAAACAAAGATACAACTCTCTTAGTTAAACGAGCACACACAATAACAGTTTCACAGATACATTTCTTCTGTGGTTTAAAACAGTTTTAGTGCTAGTTTTTACGACAAGAAATTTTGCTTGGAAACGTCGGTTTTGAGATTCTCCACAGAAAGCATTCTCCAACTGCTACCTACACACATCACTGTAATTCTCTACGCTGAATGCACACATTGTCAAGCCTTCTCCCAGATAGCTTCCTTTTAGTGTTTAAGGTGAGATCTTTCCCATTACAGTATATGCCCACTTTCCGTCTGGAATGTCCCAATCTATCTTCGGAAGAAATGTGTTTCTAAGCTGTTTAAAAGAAACAAAGATTAAAATCTCTTAGTTGAACGAACAAACTCCATAGTAGTTTCACAGATACGTTTCTTCTGTGCTTTACCGGCTGTCTTACAGCTATTTCATATGACACGGGATTTTGCTTGGAAATGTCAGTTTTGAGATTCTCCACAGAAAACATTCTCAAACTGTGACATTCACTCATAAGTGTAAAACTTTAAGTTGAATGCACACATTGTCAAGCCTTTTCCCTAACAGCTTCCTTTTAGTGTTTAAGGTGAGATCTTTTCCATTACAGCTTTTGCCCACTTTCCATCTGGAATGTCCCAATCTACCTTCTGGAAGAAATGTGATTCTAAGCTGAAAAATCGAAACAAGTCTTCAACTCTCTTAGCGTAATGAACACTCACCATAGCAGGTTCACAGATAAGTTTCTTCTGTGCTTTACAATCAGTCTTACTGCTATTTAGTATGACACGGGATTTTGCTTGGAAACGTCAGTTTTCAGATTCTCCACAGAAAGTGTTCTCAAACTGCTGCATACACACTTCAGTGTAACTTTCTAAGTTGAATGCACACATAATCAAGCATGCTCCCTGGTAGAATTCTTTCAGTGTTTAATGTGAGATCTTTCCCATTACTGCATATGCTCACTTTCCGTCTGGAATGTTCCAATCCAGTTTATGTAAGAAATGCATTTCTAAGCTGCCAGAACGAAACAAACATTCAGCTCTCTTAGTTGAATGAACACACATCATAGCAGTTTCACAGATACGATTCTTCTGTGCTTTACAGCAATTCTTACTGCTGTTTCGTATGACACGGGATTTTGAATGGAAATGTCAGTTTTGAGATTCTCCACAGAAAGCGTTCTCAAGCTGCTGCATATGCATATCAGTTTAACACTCTAAGTTTAATGCATACGTGGTCAGGCACTCTTCCAGATAGCTTAATCTTATTTTTCAATGTGAGATATTTCAAATTACAGTATATGCCCAATTTCCTTCTGGATTGTCCAAATCTAGCTTCTGTAATTCCAGTCTTTCGAATCTGCTGAATCAAAACATACATTCAACTCCCTTTGTTGAATGATCACACAGCATAGCAGTTTCACTGTTACTTGTCTTCTGTGTTTTACGGGCAGTACTCCTGCTATTTCCTATAACAATGGCTGTGGCTGGAAATGTCAGTTTTGAGATTCTCCACAGAAAATGTTTTCAAACTGCTGCATACACACACGAGTGTAAATCTACACGTTGAATGCAGATATTGTCAAGCATTCTCCTGTATAACTCCCTTTTAATTTTTAATGTGAGATATTTCCCATTAAATTACATTTCCAGTTTCCGCCTGGAATGTTCAAATCAAGCAGTTGTAAGCAATGTGTTTCTAATCTGCTGAATAGAAACGTAGACTCAACTCTCTTAGTTGAACAAACACACACCATAGCAGTTTCACTAATAAAATTCTTCTGTGTTTTATAGGCAGTCTTACTGCTATTTCGTATAACACGGGGTTTTGCTGCAGAATACCCAAATATAGTTTCTGTAAGAAATGTCTTTCTAACCTGCTGAATTGATACGTATATTCAACTCTATTTGTTTAACCAACGTACACCATAGCAGTTTTACAGATATGTTTCTTCTGTGTTTCACAAGCAGTGTAGTGTTATTTCGTATAACACCAGATTTTGCTGGAAAAGTCTGTTTCAGATTCTCCACAGAAAGCATTTTCAAACTGCCGCATAGACACAGCAGTTTAACTCTCTATGTTGAATGCACACATTGTCAAGCATTCTCCCAGATAGCTTCCTTTTATTTTTTAATATTATATATTTCCCATTACAGCACATGCCCATTTTCCATCTGAAATGTCCAAATATAGCTTCTGTAGAAATGTATTTCTCATGTGCTGAATCAGAACATTGCTTCAACTCTCCTAGCTGAACGAAGAGACACCACAGCAGTTTCCCAGATACTTTTCTCCTGGGATGTACAAGCAGTCTTAATGCTATTTTATCTAACATGGGATTTTGCTGGAAACATCAGTTTTGAGATTGTCCACAGAAATAGTTTTCAAACTGCTGCATACACACATCATTGTATCTCTCTAAGTTGAATGCACACATTATAAAGCATTCTCCCAAATACCTCCCTTTCAGTTTTTAATTGGAGATATTTCCCATAACAGCATATGGCCACTTTCAGTCTGCAGTGTCCAAATCTATATTCTCTAAGAAATGTGTTTCCAATCTGCTGAATTGAAACATAGATTCACATCTCTTAGTTGAACGAACACACACCATAGCAGTTTCACAGATAGGATTCTTCTCTGTTTCACAGGCAGTCTTACTGCTATTTCTTATAACTCGGGATTTTGATGGAAACAACAGTTTTGAGATTTTCCCCAGAAAGCTTTTAAAACTGCTTCTTACACAACAAAGTGTATCTACCTATGTTGAATGCACACATGGTCAAGCATTCTCCTGGATAGCTTCCATTTAGATTTCAAGGTGAGATATTTTCCATTGCAGCATATGCCCATTTTCCATCTGGAATATCTAAATCTAAGTTCTCTAAGAAATCTGTTTCTAACCTGCTCAATGGAAACAGATTCAACTCTTTTATTTGAATGAACACTCACCATACCATTTTCACAGCTACGTTTTTTTCTGGGTTTTACAGGTATTCATACTGCTATTTCTTATAACATGGGATTTTTCAGGAAACATAAATTTAAAGATTCTCCACAGAAAGAATTTCAAAACTGTTCCATATACACAACAGTGTAACTCTGTAAGTTGAACACACACATTTTCTAGCATTCTCCAGAATAGTTTCCTTTTAAATTTTAAGGTGAGATATTTCCTCTTATGTCATGTGAGTACTTTTGATGTGGAATGTAACAATGTACCTTCTGTAAGAAATGTGTTTGTAACATGCTGAATCGAAACATATACTCAACTCTGTTAGTTGAACGAACACACACCATAGTAGTTTCACAGATAAGTTTCTTCTGTGTTTTACAGGCAGTCTTACTGTTATTTCATATAACAAGGGATTTTGCTGGTAATGAAAGTTTTGATATTATCCACAGAAATCGTTTTGAAACGGCTGCATACACACCTCAGTGTATCTCTCTAAGTTGAATGCACACATTGTCAGGTATTCTCCTGTACACTTCCCTTTTAGTTTTTAAAGTGAGGTATTTCCCTTTAAAGCATTTGCCCACTTTCCATCTGGAATGTCCAAATATAGCTTCCATAAGAAATGGGTTTCTAATCTGCTAGATCAAAACATTGATTCAACTCACTCAAAGAAAACACACCATAGCAGTTTCACAGATAACGTTTCTTCTGTGTTTTAAAGCAGTTTTACTGCTATTTTGTATAACACTTGATTTTGCTGAAAATATCAGTTTTGAAATTCTCCACAGAAAGCTTTTTCAAACTGCCACATACACACATCAGTGTAAATCTCTAAGTTGAATACACACATTGTCAAGCATTCTCTTGGATAGCTTCCTTTTAATTTTAAAGTGAGAAATTTCCCGTTACAGCATATGTCTAATTTCCTTCTAGAATGTCCAAATCAACCTTCTGTAAGAAATGTGTTTCTAACCTGCTGAATTGAAACATATATTCAACCCTTTTGTTGAAATAGCACACACAAAAGCAGTTTCAGTGATATGTTCCTTCTCTGCTTTACAGGCAGACTTACCACTATGTCAGAAAACACGAGATTTTGTCAGAAATGTCAGTTTTGAGATTATCCACAGAAAGCTTTTTCAAACTGCTGTATTCACACAGAAGTGTAATTGTCTAACTTGAATGCACACATTGTCAAACATTCCCCCGGGTAGCTTCTTTTTAGTTTTTAAGGTGAGAAATTTCCCATTACACCATATGCCCTCTTTCTGTCTGGAAAGTCCAAATCAAGTTTCCGGAAGAAATGTGTTTCTATGCTGCTGAAAAGAAATCTTGATTCAACTCTCTTAGTTGAACGAGCACACACCACAGCATTTTTATGGATACATTTCTTCTCTGGTTTATGGATAGTCCTACTGCTATTTCATAAAACACGGGATTTTACTGGAAACGTCAATTTTGAGATACTCCACAGAAAGCTTTTTCAAACTGCTGTATTCACACAGAAGTGTAATTGTCTAACTTGAATGCACCTATTGTCAATAATTCTCCCGGATAGATTCCTTTTAGTTTTTAAGGTGAGAAATTTCCCATTACAGCATATGGCCACTTTCCTTCTGGAATGTCCAAATCAAGCTTCTATTAGAAATGTGTTTCTAACCTGCTGAATGGAAACGTTGATTCAGCTCTCTTAGTTCAACAAACACACACCATAACAGTGTCACAGATAAGTTTCTTCTGGGTTTCACAGGCAGTTGTACAGCTATTTCGTATAACAAGGAATTTTCCTGGAAAAGTCACTTTTTAGATTCTCCACAGAATGCGTTTTCAAACTACTGCTTACACATCTCAGTGGACCTCTCTAAGTTGAATGAACACATTTTCTAGAATTCTCCCAGATAGCTTCCATTTGGTTTTTAAGGTGAGATATTTCCCATTAGAGTGTAGGCCCACTTTCCTTCTGGAATATCCAAATCATGCTTCTGTAAGAAATGTGTTTCTAACCTGCTGAATCGAAACAAAGATTCAACTCTCTTAGTTAAAGGAACACACGCCATAGTAGTTTCAGAGATACATTTCTTCTCTGTTTTACAGGCAGTCTTGTGGCTACACTTATTACATGGTATTTGGCTGGAAACGTCAGTTTTGGGATTATCCCCATTTTCATCTGGAATGTACAAATCTGGCTTCTATAAGAAATGTGTTTCTAACCTGCTGAATTGAAGCATAGATTCAACTCTCTTAGTGCAACAAATACACAAAATAGCAGTTTCACAGATACGTTTCTTCTCTGTTTTACAAGCAGTTACTGCTATTTCGTATAACATGGGATTTTGCTGGAAACATCAGTTTTGAAATTTTAAACAGAAAGCATTTTCAAACTGCTGCATACACACATTAGTATAACTCTCTAAGTTTAATGCGTACATTTTTCAAGCATTCTGCAAGATAGCATCCTTTTAGTTGTGCATATGCCCACTTTCCATCTGGAAGGTTGAAATCTAGTTTCTGTAATAAATGTTTTTCTAAATTGCTGAATCAAAACACAGATTCAACTTTCTTGATTGAATGAACACAAACGATAGCAGTTTCAGAGATAAGATTCTTCTGTGTTTTAAAGGCAGTCTTACTGCTATTTCGTATAACATAGGATTTTGCTGGAAATGTCAATTTTGAGGTTATCCACAGAAAGCCTGTTCAAACTGCTGCATACACACTTCATGGTAACTCTCTAAGATGAACGCACAAATTTTCAAGCATTCTCACAGAAACCTCTCTTTTAGATTTTAAGTTATTTCCCATTACACCATACACCCACTTTCTGTGTGGAATATCCAAATCAAGCTTCTGTAAGAAATGAGTTTCTAACCTGCTGAATCGAAACATAGACTCAACCTTCTTAGTTGAACAAATGCACACCATAGCAGTTTCACAGATACAACTCTTCTGCTTTTTACATGGAGTCCTTCCGCTAATTCATACAACACTGGATTTGCTGGAAACGTCAGTGTTCAGATTCTCCACAGAAAACGTTTTCAAACTACTGAATATACACATCAGTGTAACTCTCTAAAGTGAATTCTCCCATTGTCAAGCATTCACCCATATAGCTCCCTTTTAGTTTTTAAGGTGAGATATTTCCCATTACGGCATATGCCCACTTTCTGTCTGTAATGTCCAAATCTACCTTTTGTAAGAAATGTGTTCCTATCACTTCTCGGCCTTTTGACTAAGATCAAGTGTAGAAATGTGTTCCTAAACTGCTGAATCGAAACATAGAATCAAATCTCTTAGTTGAACCAACACACACCACAGCAGTTGCAAAGATACGTTTTTCTGGGTTTCACAGGAAGTCTTATTGGTATTTCCTATAACCCATGATTTTGCTGGAAATGTCAGTTTTTGGATTCTCCACAGAAAGCATTTTCAAACTGCTGCAAACACGCATCAATATTACTCTCTAAGTTGAACGCACACATTGTCAAGCATTCTCCCAGATAGCTACCTTTTAGTTGTTAAGGTGACATCCTTCATATTAAAGCATAGGCCCACTTTCCATCTGGAATGTCCACATCTAGCTGCTGTGACTAATGAGTTTTAACCTGCTGAATCAAAACATAGATTCAACTCTCTTAGTTGAACAAACACACACCATAGCAGTTTCATAGATACATTTCTTCTGGGTTTTACTGACAGTGTTATTGCTATTTCGTGTAACAGGCGATTTTGCTGGAAACATCAGTTTTGAGATTCTCCAAACAAGATCTTTCAAACTGCTAAATACATACATCAGTGTAAATCTCTAAGTTGAACGCACACATTGTCAAGCGTTCTCCCAGATAGCTTCCTTTTAGTTCTAAGGTGAGAAATTTCCCATTACAGCATATGTCAACCTTCCTTCTGGGGCCGGGTGTGGTGGCTCACGCCTGTAATCCCAGCACTTTAGGAGGTCAAAGTGAACAGATCACGAGGTCAAGAGATTGAGACCATCCTGGTCAACATGGTGAAACCCCGTCTCAACTAAAAATACAAAAAAATTAGCTGGGTGTGATTGTGCGTGCCTGTACTCCCATCTACTCGGGAGGCTGAGGCAGGAGAATTGCTTGAACCCTGGCGGTGGAGGTTGCAGTGAGCCGAGGTCGCCACTGCATTCCAGCCTGGTGCCTGGTGACGGAGTGAGACTCTGTCTCAAAAAAAAAAAAAAAACAACCTTCCTGCTGGAATGTCCAAATTAAGCTTCTGTAAGAAATGTGTTTCTAGCTGCTCAATTGAACCATATATTCAACCCTTTTGGTTGAATGAAAACACACCAAAGCAGTTTCAGAGATATGTTTTTTCTCTGTTTTACAGGTAGTCTTACCGCTATGTCGTAAAACACAGGATTTTGCCGGAAACATCAGTTTGGAGATTATCCACAGAAAGCTTTTTCAATCTGCTGTATTCACACAGAAGTGTAACTCTCTAATTTGAATGCACACATTGTCAAGCATTCCCCGAGGTAGCTTCTTTTTAATTTTTTAAGGTGAGAAATTTCCCATTACACCATATGCTCTCTTTCCATCTGGAATGTCCAAATCAAGCTTGTGGAAGAAATGTGTTTCCAGTCTGCTTAATCAAAACAAAGATTCAACTCTCTTAGTTGAACGAACATACACCATAGCAGTTTCACAGATATGTTTCTTCTCTGTTTTATTGATAGTCTTACTGGTATTTCGTAAAACACAAGATTTTGCTGGAAACATCAATTTTGAGATACTTCACAGAAAACATTTTCAAACTGTTGCATTCAGACATCAGTGTAACTGTCTAAGTTTAATGCACACATTGTCAATCATTCTTTTGAATAGCTTCCATTTAGTTTTTAAGGTGAGAAATTTTTCATTACAGCGTATGCTCATTTTACATCTGAAATGTCCAAATCAAGCTTCTATAAGATATGTGTTTCTTACCTGCTGAATCAAAACATTGATTCAACTCTCTTAGTTGAACGAACACACACCATAGCTGTTTCACAGATATTTTTCTTCTCTGTTTTACAGGTAGTCTTACTGTTATGTGGTAAAACACGGGATTTTGTAGGAAACGTCAGTTTTGAGATTCTCCACAGAAACTGTTTTTAAACTGTTGCACTCACACGTCATGTAACTTTCTTAGTTGAATGTACACATTGTCAAGCCTTCTCCCAGACAGCATTATTTTAGTTTTTAAGGTGAGATATTTCCCATTACAGAATATCCCCACTTTCCATCTGGAATGTCTAAATCAAGCTTCTGTAAGAAATGTGTTTCTAAGTTGATGAATCAAAACAAAGATTCAACTCTCTTAGTTGAACTAACACATACCATAGCAGTTTCACGGATACTTTTCTTCTCGGTGTTTCAGGCAGTCTTACTGTTATTTCGTATAACATGAAATTTTGCTGGAAATGTCAAATTTGAGGTTCACCAAGGAAAGCCTTTTAAAACTGCTGCATACCCACATCAGTGTAACTCTTTAAATTGAATGTACACATTGGCAACTATTCTCCCAGATAGCTCCTTTTTCTTTTTAAGTAGAAATATTTCCCATTGCAACGTATGCCCACTTTAAGTCTGGAATGTCAAAATCTAGCTTCTGCAAGAAATGTGTTACTATTCTGCTGAATCAAAATATAGATTCAACACTCTTAGTTGAATGAAAACACACAGTAACAGTTTCACAGATACTTTTCTTCTGTGTTTTACAGGCAGTCTTACTGCTATTTCGTATAACATGGGATTTTGCTGGAAGTGTCAGTGTTGAGATTCTCCACAGAAAACGTTTTCAAACTGCTGCATACACACCATTGTAACTCTCTAGGTTGAATGAACACATTTTAAAGCATTCTACCAGATAGCTTCTTTTTAATTTTTATGGTGAGTTATTTCCCATTAAAGCATGTGCCCACCTTCCATGTGGAATGGAAAAATCTAGCTTAAGGAAGAAATGTTTTTCTAAAAAGCTGAATTGGAACATAAATTCAACACTCTTATTTATACGAATACACACCATAGCAGTTTGAAAGATACATTTCTTCTGCGTTTAGTGGGCAGTATTAATTTTATTCCGTTTAACATGGTATTTTGTTTGAAATGTCAGATTTGAGATTTTAAACAGAAAGCGTTTTCAATCTGCTGCATACACACATCAGTGTAACTATCTAAGTTGAATGCACACATTTTCAAGCATTCTCGAGAATAGCTTCCTTTTAGTTTTTAACGTGAGATATTTCCCATTACAGCATAGGCCAGCTTTCCGTCTGGAATGTCCAAATCTAGATTCTGTAAAAAATATGTTTCTAACCTGCTGAATGGAACTGGAGATTAAATTCTCTTAGTTGAACCAACACACACCATAGCATTTTGACAGATACGTTTCTTCTGGGTTTTACAAGCAGTCTTAATGCTATTTCGTATAACATGGGATTTTGCTGGAAACATCAGTTTTGAAATTCTCCACAGAAAGCATTCTCTAACTGCTGCATATACATATCAGTGTAAATCTCTAAGTTGAATGCACAGATTGTCAAGCATTCTCCTGGATGGCTTCCTTTTAGTTTTTAAGGTGAGGTATTTCCCATTGCAATATATGCCCACTTTCCATCTGGAATGCCCAAATCTTGCTTCTGTGAGATATCTGTTTTTAACCTGCTGAATTGAAACATATATGCAACTCTCTTAGTTTAACGAGCATACATCATAACAGTTTCACAGATACGTTTCTTCTGGGTTTTCAGGCAGTCTTGCTGCTATTTCGTGTAACAAGGGATTTTGCTGGAAATGTCAGTTTTGAGATTCTAAACAGAAAGCGTTTTCAAACTTCTGCATACATGCATCAGGGTAACTCTCTAAGTTGAATGCATACATTGTCATGCATTCTCCCAGATAGCATCCTTTTAGTTTTTTTTAATATATATATACTTTTTATTGCATTATAGGTTTGGGGGTACATGTGAAGAACATGCAAGATTGTTACATAGGTACACACATGGCAGTGTGATTTGCTGCCTTCCTCCCCATCACCTGTATCTGTCATTTTTGCCCATGCTATCCCTCCCCAACTCCCCAACCCCTGCTGTCCCTCCCTTTTCCCCCCGACAGACCCCAGTGTGAGATGCTCCCCTCCCTGTGTCCACGTGATCTCATTGTTCAACACCAGCCTATGAGTGAGAAAATGTGGTGTTTGATTTTCTGTTCCTGTGTCAGTTTGCTGAGAATGATGGTTTCCAGGTTCATCCATGTCCCTACAAAGGATGCGAACTCATCGTTTTTGATGGCTGCATAATATTCCATGGTGTATATGTGCCACATTTTCGCTGTCCAGTCTATCATCGATGGGCATTTGGGTTGGTTCCAGGTCTTTGCTATTGTAAACTGTGCTGCAAT
>PVKV010028632.1:0-24716 GCA_004027835.1 Alouatta palliata
AGTTTTGCTCTTGTTACCCAGGCTGGAGTGCAATGGCGCGATCTCGGCTCACCGCAACCTCCGCCTCCTGGGTTCCAGCAATTCTCCTGCCTCAGCCTCCCGAGTAGCTTGTACTCTTTTATAGACAAAGTACATGACAAAACACAGCAGAAGCAAATGATTATAATTACAATCTGGAAAGCTTTGACATTCTCATAACCCATGTCTGGTAGAAAGGGTGCAGTGGCTCACGCCTGTAATCCCAGCACTTTGGGAGGCTGAGGCAGGTGGATCACCTGACGTCAGGAGTTTGAGACCAGCCTGGCCAGCATGGCAAAACCCCATATCTACTAAAAATATAAAAATTAGCTGGGTGTGGTGGTATATGCGTATAATCCCAGCTACTTGGGAGGCTGAGGCAAGAGAATCACTAGAACCCAGGAGGCGGAGGTTGCAGTAAACTGAGACCACGATCACGCCACTACACTCCAGTCTGGGAGACAGAGCGAGACTCCATCTCAAAAACAGAAAGTGTTAGCTGTGGTCTGAGCGTTCCAGATGAGTGAGCGTTTCCTGCATTCAGCCAGAAATACTCAAGTTGACCCCTCAGCAGGTTTCTCCGTGTAACAGAACATTAAAAACAAATTTTAATGTTGGGTTGCTTCCCACAATTATGGTATGCAGAAGGAATGGACTGTGTTTTCTATCAGTACAAAAAATGGAAAACGTATCATCAAAATACGAGTGATGTGTAGACAGTTTAGAAAGCTGGGTAGTGTCTGGAAATAAAGTTCAGAGGTCTGCTTTATCCGAGTTGATATGTGTTGCCTTCCTTAAGCAACTGGAAAATTCTCTCTCACCTCGCTGTGAGTGAACTCCGTGGTGCTGGGTGGGAACCAATCTTTCCCTGTCATTTTTTTTTTTTTCCAGGAGAAAGAGATGGAGAAGCAGAAAACCCTCTATCAGCAAGCTCGGCTGCACGAGCGTGGTGCCGCAGAGATGGTCCTTCAGATGATAAGTGCCAGCAAAGGTGATTGCCCCAGTTTCTGGATGAGCCCATGTAACTTCCGCAAAGATACCATGCTGTAACATAAAGCCGTTATTAAGGAGCCCTGCTAAGGCCCAGTAGGCATGATTTAACACCTGTTTCCTTAGTGATTCAACCAAATCTTCGCCATGGCAGGTGAGATGAGCCCCATGGTGGTTGAAACTCTGAAGCTGGGGATCGCCATTCTGAATGGAGGCAATACCGGTGTGCAACAGGTAATGGGAGCTCGCAGTGGCTGGGCAGGCTCCCAGGGTATTCCCATTTGACACCTGTCATGCTCAGGGAGGAGGAGTTGACTGCTACAGAGGGGGGCTGCCCAGAATCACTTAGCTGGTGTTTGTCCTTAATGGCCAGTTATATCAGAGTAGCTGGGAACACAACCAGGGCTGGGAGTCTCCAGGCAAATTTGTCTTTAATAAAGAAGTTTTACCCAGGATTAAAGATAAAAACATAGCTTTCTCATCAGTAGATAACTTTCTGTGTAAATATTGTCTAGAAAAATTTCCTAAGCGGTAGATTTTTACGTTAGCCCTTTGTTTTCACTTATTAGCTGCCTTACTCTGAGCAAGCAGCCACATCAGTTGAGCTGATAAACTCACAAACCTGTTACTCCTTCATTTGTTCATTCATTCATTCATTCATTGAACAGTTGTTTACTGACTGATGACCATGCCGGACTCTGCGGTAAGGACTGAGGGTGTAGCAGCGAATAATACAAATAAAAACTCCTGCCATCCTGCAGCCTACACTCTAGTGAGCATGAAAGGAGGCAACACCTAAAAGCATATAGCCAAGTACCTGGCACGTTGTATTCATTCAACAATCTGAATTGGAACAGGCTGCAGAAGACAGGAATGCACCGGTGTCTCTCAGGCACTCCAGGTTCTGGTTAAAAGCATCTGTGTGTACAGGGAAGTGAAATTTCAAACAGACCCTTGGAATTCATGAGGGTTGTATCCCAGGGCCTTTGAGGGTCTCCAGATTGACAGCTACCATTATTGCATATAACTTTTCCCAGCCTTTAACTCATCCCAAAACAGATTTCTCAAATTTCTCATTAAAAATTCTCATTTTCTAAGTGATCATTTCTGTTCCCTTCTACCACCTACCTCTAGTATCAGTTGACTTTTCTACATGGCCTTTTGTTTCTTTTTTTAAAAAAAAACAAAATTTTTATTATGTCAGACAAAGTTCCTACCTTCCAGTAAGAGAGAACACAGGAAACACTGTGAAAGAAATACTAAGCTTTCAGCAAGGCTCCTTACTGGCTAAGCTCTGTGCTCCTGTGTGGCAAATTCATGGCGTGAGCTATTCAGATTGTAACTCAGCTTCATGATACATTACTTTATTGCAGCCTTGGTGCTTGTTCCCAAATAGGAGGGACTTCAGTCAGTAGATCTGTGAATGTCAGTCTGCCCTAGAAGAAATGCCAGTGGGCCTTTATAACATAAACATGGTCTACCCCAAGGGATTCTGATTCCATAAGCAGAGGGTCCACCTCAGTGTGGCTGGAGATTTCTCCATCAGGATCAGGAGGGTCAGCTCTGTGGGTCCACCTCAGTGTGGCTGGAGGTTTCTCCATCAGGATCAGGAGGGTCAGCTCTGTGGGTCCACCTCAGTGTGGCTGGAGATTTCTCCATCAGGATCAGAACGGTCAGCTCTGTGGGTCCACCTCAATGTGGCTGGAGATTTCTCCGTCAGGATCAGGAGGGTCAGCTCTGTGGCCTTGTTTTCATTGCTCTTCTCTTTACCCTGTATCTCCCTTGCAGAAAATGCTCGATTACCTAAAGGAGAAAAAGGACGCTGGATTCTTTCAAAGCCTTTCTGGTCTTATGCAGTGTTGCAGGTAAATGTGGGAAAACTACCATAGCATTTAAAAAACTCTTCCCTCTAAGGATAGGGAGGCAGGGGAAAGGGAGCACAAAATATACTGGCCTATCGTAGAATTTTTGAGAGAGGAGTCACCTACTTGAGAAAGCTAAGAGAGTAGGTGTTGCTCCTCCAGCCTTCAGGATTACAATTCAACCAGCATTCAGAGGGGAAAATGTGACTGCCATTAGCCACATACACACGCTCCCCCATTGCTGTTGTTTTTAATCTCCCTTCCTTACCTCCGTTTTCATGTTGTTTTCCCAGGAGGCTCAGTGCACACATTGAGTTTCTCCTCAAACATGTATGCCCATGAAAGTCAAACCAGAGAACAGTGGAAAAGAGGGGGGATTCCTGACTATGACTCAAGGCTGTGTTTTATTAAACCCACTTTGTTAATCTTTATCCTTAACAATTCTTTGAGTCTGAGTATGTGTTGGGGTGGTATGAATTTTGACACATCCATTTTGACAGAGGTACATCCTGGCATGGGAACATTTTGACATAGCATAGAAAAACTAGGCTTTGAACTTAGCATTCATATTATTAAGCTGTTTACACTACCCCTCATGGCTGAGCGGCTCTCACACGTAAGTAATATATCATCAAGAGTCATAGGTCATGACACGTGCTCAATTCAGAGATGAGCCAGAATCTGAGAAAAGTGTCAGCTTGTTGTCTAAGATTCATATGTATTTGAATAGTCTGGAAATCATTCTAAAAGAAATTAAACTTTTAATTATCTAGCTCATTTGCCTCCGATTATGTTTTCCATTTAAAAATTGGGAAGATGGACATCGTTTATTTTGGTGGGCTATATACTTTGGCTAACTGTATTTCCTCGGGTAAAATATTGTACCCTCGGCAGTAGGGAGCATATCTGAGCTGCAGTATGATTCTTTGTTCTCAGCTTTGTGTGGCTTTTTTCCCCACCAACAGTCTATTCATTTATTATCCTCTCAGGAAAACAAAATGGAATATCTCCAGGCCTGACTCTCTGAGGCTAAAATAGTATGTAAGAACCCAGAGACGGCAAAAACCAAGGCAATTCCATTTCTTCTTCTTCTTCTTCTTCTTCTTCTTCTTCTTCTTCTTCTTCTTCTTCTTCTTCTTCTTCTTCTTCTTCTTCTTCATTTATTTATTTATTTATTTTGAGATGGAGTCTCATTCTGTCACCCAGGCTGGAGTGCAGTGGCACGATCTTGGCTCACTGCAACCTCTGCCACCTGGGTTCAAGCAACTCTTCCTCCTCAGCCTCCCAGGTAGCTGCGATTACAGGCGTCTACCACCATGCCCTGCTAATTTTTTGTATTTTAGTAGAGATGAGGTTTCACCATGTTGCACAGGCTGGTCTCAAACTTCTGACTCGTCATCTGCCCCCCTCGACCTCCCAAAGTGCTGGCATTACAGGGGTGAGCCACCACACCCAACCCAAGTAAAAACAATGTATGTTTCTAAAATATTTAAGCAGTAGGGAAATTAAAACATTCAAAATGGGTATTTAGGAATGGAGTAAGGATCAGAAATGTGTGTTGCACAGAATCAGATTCAAAACTGCTTCAAAGTAACTATGTCCAAATGTCCTTTCCCATGTTTTCCTCCCCTGACAGCTAAACCGAAGTAGAAGGATAGTTTTGTGTTGATGAGCAAGCCGTTTTGCCAGCAGAATCTGGGAAAAAAACAAACAAAAATGGCAATAGAGATTTCACTGTTTACCTAAATCATTTTTACCTGAGTGATGAAATTGGGTAAATAAAGTTTAGTTAAATCACAAAACATGTGACTCTGTAAAAAGAAAACAGGGATGTCGGATTTTTCTCCATTTCTTTGCCCAGTGGTAGGGGAAAAGCTAGGTTTTGCAGAGTCTTAATGGACAAAGCCTTAAGCATTTCTAAGAGCTACGTTCCTTGAAACCTTTCAGACTGAGGGAATAAGGTAGATTCTGTTAGTAAAATGGAATGTGCCCTACTTAGAAATAACATGATTATATAGTGGTCTCATTGCCAAGCTTTGTGGTTACACTATAGCTTCCTGGCTAAGTAAAATTTGGCAGTGGCTGTGACTGGGAAGGTTCTGGGGAATAGGGACAAAAATGAAGGCGAACTTGTAAGTTCAGGAACACCTGGAGACACCATTGCCTATGGAAAGCTGAACTTCAGCTTCTATAGGCTCTTGAATGATGTAGAATCATAAAAAGTTGTGGCCCTTTGAAATCTGGAAGTTTGTATCTCATCCTAAGCTCTGGAAACCCCAATTCCGTGTGATTCTCAGAGAAAGTAGATAAATGTGGGAGGGGAACATTAGTCAGTGCAGTTTAAAGTAAACTTTCCCTTGAGAAATCTTAAAAACAGATTATTCCTTCTTTATCTGGAAAACCTTTCTAAATCTTCATAAGAAAGGACTCAAATTGGATAGACCATGACAGTCACCATAAGTGTGTGTGACCCCTCTCCCTGTATGTAACAAAGTCTGTGAGCCACAGGCACCTAAGACAGCACTGCTTGGCACAAAGCCAAGGAATCATTAGCCTTTCAACCACCCTGGAATGTGTTAGTTTCTTTATGATAAGACAGGCACAGGATATTCGTAGTCAATAGATACATTAACCTAAGAAGTCTGCTTTCCCAGTGTGTGTAGCCCTGAACCTTGTTTCTTTCTGTCTATTAAAAGTGTCCTTGATTTAAATGCATTTGAGAGGCAGAATAAAGCTGAAGGCCTGGGGATGGTGACTGAAGAAGGAACACGTAAGTAACTAGTGAATGTGAAGGCCACTCTCTTCCTGATTAAAATCTTGTTTTTTTTTTTTTTTTTTTTTTTTTTTTTGATAGAGTTTCGTTCTTGTTGTCCTCAGGCTGGAGTGCAGTGGCGTGATCTCAGCTCACTGAACCTCCACCTCCCAGGTTCAAGTGATTCTCCTGCCTCAGCTTCCCAAGTAGCTGGGATTATAGGCACCCACCACCATACCTGGTTAATTTTTTGTATTTTTAGTAGAGACTGTGTTTCACCATTTTGGCCAGGCTGGTCTCAAACTCTTCACCTCTGGTGACCCACCCCCCTCGGCCTCCCAAGATGCTGGGATTACAGGTGTGAGCCAGCACACCCAGCCATTTAAAATCTTAATTACCTATTTCTGGTTGGAGCTCAGGTCTTCGCTTACTAAGCAAGGACTTGCTCTGTTTCAGCAAAATGTTTCCATCAGTAGCTTTAGTAAAGCTCTCATCTAGGATGGATGTGTTCACATAGCCAGTTTATCATGATGTTTACAGTTTTCTTACTTTGTGTTCTTCTATTTTTCTCTCATTACCAGTCATTGTTCGTGAACGTGGTAAGTTTGAGTTTCTGGCCTGAGTTCTTACCATGTGTGTGAATCCTAGGAGGTCTCATTGAATTGCCTCAGCACAGAAACATTTTAGGCTTGGTGGTTGCATGTTGAGTTGAACTCAGCAGTTTGGTGCTTAATTAAAGAAGTGCCTTCCATCTGTAAAGCATGGTTTATGGACCGTGAACCACTTACTCTCTTGATCTGAGCTGTCTTCATTACAAATGCATTTGCTGGGCATTGTGCTCTGCAGCCTCAGCTTAGTTCAATCCAGCTTTTCCCCATTCCTCAAAGTTCCTTTTCCAAACCATTCTGATACAACTCCTTTATCATCTGCCTAGGCATTTGCATTAGAAAGTATTCCCTGTTGAGAAGCCAAATATGCTCATCAACATTTTATGTTTTCAAGGTGAAAAAGTACTCCAGAATGACGAGTTCACGCGTGATCTCTTTAGATTCCTACAGTTACTTTGTGAGGGACATAATAGTGGTGAGTGGAACGGATTGATCTGCCAAGGAAACACAGCATTCGGGTGCAAAATTATAATTCAGTTCAGTATGCCCCATTTGATGCACCCAGTTGTTAACTCAAGGACTTTAGTTAATGCATTCCTCAGTAAGAAACTAAATATCATGGCTAGTGATATTTAGTGCCACCAAGGTTAAGCTGCTTCCAGAATCTTCAGATGAGAAATCTTGATACCCAGCCTTTTCCATCTAGCTCATTCAGTCCAGTTTCTGCTGTTGGCGGGTTGGGGGTGGCTCAGAACAGAGCACCTGCTCTGATCTGCAAATCTGCCAGGACCCAAGCCTGGTATCCTTGTAAGCCTTTTCACATAGAATGTCTTGTCTGAGCTCAGCTGAGAGGGCATGCCTGGCTCCTTCAGCGTGACGAGGACAAGCTCTGACCCAGCACTGGTGCTCTCAGACTTTCAGAACTTCCTGCGGACTCAGATGGGCAACACCACCACCGTCAATGTCATCATCAGCACTGTGGACTACCTTCTGCGTCTGCAGGTGAGTTGGAGGGCCTTGGACAATGGTACCTCTCACCTTTGCTTCCAAAAGATAAACACGGTTACCCAGTGTCAGAAACAGCCCGGGATACAGTCAAGCCCCTATAAGGAAGGCATTGTAATGTATATCCACAGACGCATGGGAAGTCCAGTGCCCAAAGAGTATATTGAAGTCAGAAATGGGAGGAGTGGTTAAACACCAAACCATCTGTTACAAAATGCTGGTTTGCTTTAGTTTTGTCAGTGAAAACCTAACTGTGGTGCTATAAAACCACCAAGAGCTATAATACAGCCCAGAGCTCTACAACAACCTGTGAATGACAACAGATTTCACTAGAATAAAAGACTTACACAAGATGATAGGAATAAGATGAGTTTACCAATTCATGTTGAGAATTCAGATGGTTTGTTTCAAGGAAGTCCAAATTGTATTGAGAAAATCTACACAGACATATTAATAAAAAGGGATTTTTTTTTTCCTCTTCGCTGATTCCTCATCCTGGTTCTGCCACTTACTCATTTGTATTCTAAAGCAATCTATTTAACGTTCCTGTGTTCTAGATTTTTTGTCAGTAAAAAGGGTAGGACCTATGCCATAGGCCGGTAGTAAAGATGGAGAGGTTTCATACAGGCATAGCTTATTTTATTGCAGTTGATTTTATTGCGCTTCACAGAGGCTGTGTGTTTTCCAGATCGAAGGTCTGTGGTAACCCTGCATCTAGCAAGTCTGTCTGTGCCATTTTTCCAGCAGCATGTACTAACTTCATGTCTCTGTCACATTTTGATAATTCTCACAATATTTCAGACTTTTCACTATTATATCTGTTATGGTGGTCTGTGATCAGTGATATTCCATGTTACTAGTGTAATTGTTTTGGGGTGCCATGAACTATGCCCATGTAAGACAGCAAACTTAATCAATATTGTGTGTGTTCTGACCACTCCACCAACTGTTCCTCTATCTCCCTCCTTCTCCTCAGGCCTTCCTATTCCCTGAGACATAACAATATTGAAATTAGGTCAGTTAATAACCCTACAGTGACCTTTAAATGTTCAAGTGAAAGGAACAGTCACACATCTCTCACTTTAAATCAAAAGCTAGAAATGACTAAGCTTAGTAAGGAAGGTATGTTGAAAGCTAAGACAGGCCAAAAGCTAGGCCCCTTGCACTAAACAGCCAAGATATGCAAAGGAAAAGTTACTGAAGGATATTAAAAGGACTGCTTCAGTGAACACATGAATGATAAGAAAGCGAAACACCCAGCTGAGCACAGTGGCTTACACCTGTAATCCCAGCACTTTGGGAGGCTGAGGTGGGCAGATCATGAGGTCAGGAGTTTGAGACCAGCCTGCTCAACATGGCAAAACCCTGTCTTCACTAAAAATACAAAAAAAAAAATTAGCCAGGCATGGTGGCGGGCGCCTGTAATCCCAGCTACTCGGGAGGCTGAGGCAGGAGAATCGCTTGAACCCAGAAGGTGGAGGTTTCAGTGAGCCAACATCATGCTGTTGCACTCCAGCCTGGGCAACAACTGCAACGGAGACAGTTTGAGTGGTCTGGATAGAAGGTGAAACCAGCCACAACATTCTTGTAGGCCAAAATCTAATCTTTAGCAAGGCCCTAACTCTCTTCAATTCTGTGAAGGCTGAGTGATGTGAGGAAGTTGCATAAGAACAGTTTGAAGCTAGCAAAGTTCGGCTCATGTGGTTTAGGGAAAGAAGTTATGTCCATAACAAAAGTGTAAGGTAAGCAGCAAGTGCTCATGTAGAAGCTACAGCAAGTTACCCAGAAGATCTATCTAGGATAATCAATGAAGGTGGCCACACTAAACAACACATTTCCAGTGTAGATGAAACAGCCTTCTACTGGAAGAAGATACCTTCTAGGACTTTCATAGTTAGAGAGGACAAGCCAATGTTTGCTTCAGGGCCTCAAAGGACAGGCTAACTTTCTTGTTAGGTGCAGTCTAGCTGGTAGCTTTAAGTTGAAGCCACTGCTTGTCCACCTTCCCAAAAATCCTAGGGTCCTCAAGAATTATGGTAAATCTCCTCTGCCCTTGCTCTGTGTATGGAAAAACAAAGCTTGTATTGTCATCTGTTTACAGAATGGTTTACTGACTATTTTAAGCCCACCTTTGACACCTACTGCTCAGAAAAAAAGATTCCTTTCAAAATATTACTGTTTGTTGACCATGCACCTGGTTACCCAAGAGCTCTGATGGAGGTATTCAAGAAAATGAATCTGGTTTCCACACCTGCTAATACAACATTTATTCTGCAGCCCATGAATCAGGGAGTAATTTTGACTTGCAAGTCTTATTTTTTAAGAAATGCAATTTGTAGCTGGTACAGTGGCTCATACCTGTAATCCCAGCACTTTGGGAGGCTGAGGTGGGCAGATCATGAGGTCAGGAGTTCGAGACCAGCCTGGCCAACATGGTGAAATTTCATCTCTACTAAAAATACAAAAATTAGCCAGATGTGGTGGCGGGTGCCTGTAATTGCAGCTACTTGACAGGCTGAGGCAGGTGAATCACTTGAAAAGCAGAAGGTGGAGGTTTCAGTGAGCCAAGATCATGCCACTGCACTCCAGCCTTGGCGAAAGAGCAAAACTCCATCTCAAAAATAAATAATAAATAAATAACACACAAAAGAAATGCATTTTGTAAGGCTATAGCTGCCGTAGTGATTCCTCTGATGGATCTGGGAAGGTAAGTTGAAACCTTCTGGAAAAAATTCAGCATTGTAGATGTCACTAAAAACATTGTGATTTATGGGAGGAGGTCAAAATATCAACATTAACAGGAGTTGAGGAAGTTGATTCCAACCCTTGTGGATGATTTGGAGGGGTTGAAGGATTCAGTGGAGGAAATAAATGCAGATGTCTTTGAAAAAGCAAAAGAAATAGAATCGGTAGTGGAGCCTGAATAACATGTACCTGAATTGCTGTAATCTCATGATCAAACTTTGACAAATGAAGAATTGCCCCTTATGGATGCACAGAGAAAGTGGCTTCTTGAGATGGAATCTTCCTGGTGAAGGTGCTCTAAACATTGCTGGATGCCAAAAAGGGATTAGAATATTACATAAACTTAGTTGATAAAGAAATGGCAGGGTTTGAGATTGACTCCAATTTCGAAAGAAGTTCTGTGGGTAAAATGCTATCAAACAGTACAGGCTACAGAGAAATCTTTCATGAAAGGGAGTCCATTGATGCAGTAAACTTCATTGTCTTATTTTAAGAAATTGCCACAGCCACCTCAGCCTTCAACAGCCATCACCCTGTTCAGTCAGTAGCTATCAACATCAGGGCAAGGCCCTCCACCAGCAAAATAATGGAGGAATTTAAAACTTGCTGAGAGTTCAGATGATTGCTAGCACTTTTTAGCAATAAAGTATTTTTTAATGATGGCACATACATTATTTTAAAGACATAATGCTACTGCACACTTAATAGACCATAGCATATTGTAAACATAACTTTTATGTACACTGAGAAATCAACATTTTGTATTACTTTATTGTGATGTTCATTTTACTGTAGTTTATCTGTAATCAAACCTACGCTGTCTCTGAATCTCTGATGCATGCCTGTATATTTAATGTACTCAGAACAATGCCTGGCACTTACGATGTTAGCTATTATGTTGCTGCTGTTATTACGATTATTTGGATAGTTACCATTATCTTCACATATTTCACATTGAATAAATTATCCTATTTCATAGTCTCCCAGTTCCAGCTGAAGGCAGTCTTCTCTCCTATCTATTCTTTCCTCTGGAGGGATATTTGCGCTTGAAAGATTCTAAAAGTCAGGTATCTCTATACTTCTTCACAGAGTCCCTGGCTCTGGTCAGAGCAAAGAGGTCATAGAGATGCAGGATTCTCCTGTACTCTTCCTAAACAAGTTTGGCTTCACCGACTGAAGTCTGAGAAATACTAAGCTCTACTCATTTCTTTTTAGGAATCAATCAGTGATTTCTACTGGTATTATTCAGGGAAGGACATCATTGATGAATCTGGACAGCACAATTTTTCCAAAGCTCTGGCAGTCACCAAGCAGATTTTCAATTCTCTTACAGAATACATCCAGGTATGTGTTATAGAGTGCATGCTTGAAAACAGAGAGAACATTGTTGACATGCCCATATTCTGTATTCCCTACAGAATATTTGGTTGAACACATCCAGCCCTAATGCTAACAATATTTCTTTTTTGTCTGTCAATAGGAAGCAATAGTACCTGCATTCTACAAGAGGCTGTAGTTTGGGGTTCCCTCACTGGACCGATTTACAGCATTCACACTTTACTTGCATTTATCTAGTTATATTTTGCCTTCCCTCCTAAACTAAAAGTTTTTCATGGAAAGAAAATGTCTTACTAAACTTAAAATTCTTTATATCTAGAACAGTGTCTGGCATATATCTGTTCAGTAAGCATGGAGAGTGGAGTGGAGAAATGATTCATAGAATGAAGGAATTAAGGGATAAATGATGTTCTCTTGATAGAGATTAAAAACAGAATCCATGAGATCCTACTGACTTGTCAGAAATTAACTCTAGAACTTCAGAGGCACACAGACTACACACAGTGGCAGTCAAATCTGCAAATGAACTTCATGTTAAATGTCTAGACCTTGCAGTCTTTCTCTGTCCATAGTATTTTTCTATTCATTGTCTGTGGTGGTCTAACTATTCTGGAAAAGGAGCAGAGGATGTATTCAGGCACACTTTGCTATAAAATTAGTAAGCATATCATTACCCTCTGTGATACAAGATTTTTTTTGAAGCAGAAGTAACACTTCATCTTCAGATTACCATAATCAGGAGACTCATGAATTAGGGCTCTTATTAATTCATTTAACAAAATGTTTAGCTTGTACTCTGTGCTGTGGTTCATGAAAAGGAACAATATATTGCCTCTACCCATAAAAAGCTAATAATGCAATTGACAAAATACATATACATAAGAAAAATTATTCAATATAAGATCATATGGCCGGGCACAGTGGCTCACACCTGTAATTCTAGCACTTTGGAAGGCTCAGGCAGGCAGATTGAGCTCAGAAGTTGGAGACCATCCTGGGCAACATGGTGAAACTCCGTCTCTATTAAAATACAAAAAATTCACCTGACATGTTGGCATGCGCCTGTAGTCCTAGCTACTCGGGAGGTTGAGGCAGGAGAATCGCTTGAATCCGGAAGGTGGAGGTTGCAGTGAGCTGAGATTGCACCACTGCACTCCAGCCTGGGCAACAGAGCGAGACTCTATCTCAAAAGAGAAAAAAGAAAAAATGATCATACATGACCATACATACTGTGCTTAAGAACCACATATGTAGCTGGGCATGGTGGCTCATGCCTGTAGTCCCAGCACTTTGGGAGGCTAAGGTGGGTCAGTCACCTGAGGTCAGGAGTTTGAGATCAGCCAGGCCAACATTGTGAAACCGCATGTCTACTAAAAGTACAAAAATTAGCTGGGCATGGTGGTGGGCACCTGTAATTCCAGTTACTGGGGAGGCTGAGGCAGGAGAATCGCTGGAACCTGGGAGGCAGAGGTTGCTGTGAGCCAAGATCACACTGCACCTGGGAGGCAGAGGTTGCAGTGGGCTGAGATTGCACCATTGCACTCCAGCCTAGACCGAGAGTGAAACTCGGTCTCAAAAAAAAAAAAAAAAGCCAAAGGGCCCTGAGTCTCCATAGGACCACACATAGGCTATGGGTAGATATAGAGGAAGAAGTATATTCTGTGTCAGTGACTTGGAAAAGTTAGATATAGGATTATGCATGGCTTTATGAGAAATAATATCAGTAAGTATACCAGTCTTGCTGAAACGGAAGAGATAGGTAAGGAAAGAAATGGAGAATTTTTTTTTTTTTTTACCTTCTCCTGTATACCTTCATTTCTTTCCTAAAGAACATTTTCTATTCCAAGAATCCAAGTGTTTTTAGTGGCTTTTTTTTTTTTTAACAGGTAATGTGACTGAGCCAAAACTTGTTCTGTGAAAAATATTAAATTCTCATCAAATAAAGATTCATGTGATGAGTCAACTGGCAAAATCAGATCATATTTGCTCATTAAAAGAAACACAAAGCTTACACTGTCAACTTGAAAGGGAGGATTTTGAGGGGAGATATATCCTTGTCACTCAAGCATTGTAAGGACAGGAGGAGATAAACTTAATAACAAGTTACTTATCTGAAGCTTCACAGAATGCAGTTTACCTAAGGAGATCATTGAATATGTACGATAAACATCTGATTTGATCTCTGCAAAAGCCATCCTTATCTTCAGAACTTCCTGTGGAGCACTAGCCCAAAAGTAAAAGAGAAGTTCATTTTTGGTGACTATGAGTTTCTTTCAGCAACCAGCTTTGTTTCAAAAAGAATCTAATGGTTTCTAGGGACCAGACACTGAATGTACATAAACAGTGATTTTTAACAAACCTATGTGATTTGGGAATGCAGACAGTATTTCTCCTGCTCACCTTTTAAACCTCGGGTATCCTGCCAAGACTTTTCTAGAAATTAAGGTAATATCTGTACTCCTTTTAAAACTTTCTTATTGAGTAATTTGGAGATTGGTTAAAGGATAGAAAAAAAAAACTAGACTGTAAAGAAAAGATAAGAAATGTTGACTCAGTAATGATCTTCAAAAATGGTGGGATTATTGGCTGAGCACAGTGGCTCATGCCTATAATCCCAGCACTTTGGGAAGCTAAGGTGGGTGAATCACTGGAGGCCAGGAATTCGACACCAGCCAGGCCAACATGGCAAAACCCTGTCTCTACTAAAAACACACAAAAATCAGCCAGGCATGGTGGCACACGCCTGTAATCTCAGCTACTTGAGAGGCTGAGTCACGAGAATCATTTGAACCCAGTAGGCAGAGGTTGCAGTGAGATGAGATTGCATCTCTGCACTCCAGCCTGGGTGACAGAGTGAGACTGTCTTAAACACACACACACACACACACACACACAGAGTGAGATTAACATGGAAAATGCAAACTAAGTTATTCCTCTACATTTGACTTTCAGAAAAGATTGTTAGAGATTCTGTTATATCTGATTTTAGGTTAATAAGAGAATCCTAGAAGTGGTCTAATGCTAGGATTATTACACAGATTTTTTTTTTTTTATTAGATAGCTGTGTAGTTATCAGCATGTGAAACTTTGCCTGGAACAATAGGTAAGTGAGGGCCTGGTTTTCACACTGTGCTTTGCAGCACCGTTGAGTTCCTCCAAAGGCCTCTGAGGCCAAGGTGAGGCTGGGGAACTTGCCTTTCAGTCCTGTGTCAACCACAGCATCTCACAGTTTTAAATATTGTTCTCCAGTATAAACTTTTATTTTAAGAACTCATTCTGAGGATAAAAGAAAGTCTCTGAAAATCTCTGGACTGTGAAATCCCTAGTGGTTTTTCCTAGACATGGTATCCTACAATCAGGAAAAAGAAAAAAGTAATATCCTAGGAAAATACTGAACTATGAAATATGTGACTTTTGGAAAGTCTATCTGCTCATATAAGTAGGTATCAGATGCCCTTATGAGACAGGTTTCAGAGTAACTGTGATGTTTAAGTGATATGGAGTGTCTTCTTCCCCACAGGGCCCTTGCATTGGTAACCAGCAGAGCCTGGCTCACAGCAGGTTGTGGGATGCAGTGGTTGGCTTCCTCCATGTCTTTGCTAATATGCAGATGAAACTCTCTCAGGTACTGTGGCCCATTCCCTGCACGTATCGTTGGTGTGAAATGCGAAGTCAGTCCTCACTCCTTAGTGTTCCCATTGTGATGTGGCTGCTTGATCAAAGGCTGGACAAGCCACACATAGTAGATCTCTGAGGGCCAAAATGGGAGACAGAAATGAATGCCTCCAGGGGGGTCCCAGACAGGCTTTTGCATGAACGCAGCTTCCTTCTTTGTGTCTCACCAACCTACCCTTTTTATTATTGCCTCAATATCTGCTTTCTGTGGTGCTCATCCTTTCTGCTTCCTTGTCACTGTTCTGTCAACTCATAAACACTCCCTACGAGCCCTGTCCTATCCGTCCCGTGTTGCATGTCTCTGAAATCCACATGCCCCTTCTCTCTCACCCCTGCTTCCTTCCTCCCTTTTTCAGCCTCTCCTTCTCACTCCCCATCTCTCTGGCAAGATGAATCAGAACCGCTCAGAGCATTTATTATGAACAAATAAATGTAGCATATGTAGCAGTTAATTGCCTCTCTCCATGGCAACACATGAAGGAGACCTTCAGGAGGTATTTCAGGCTGATTAGAGTAACATTTGCAGCTTTCACTTAAATAATGTGTATCTAAAATGTTCAAGGCTGTCACATCTGCCTCCTCTCTTCTGGAATGTGCTATTTAACCCTTTCATTTTTTTCCCCGTTTGACTCTGGCCTTATGGGAGGAGAGAGTTCCTGGGAGGGCTGCCAATTTGACAGTAAGATGTCCATTTCTATGTCAGCTGGGCAGTGTGGTGTAGAGTCTCTGAGATGAAAGCCCGAGCCCTGCCACTTCCTCACCAGTGACTTTTGGAAAGCCATTTTCCCTTTCTGGTTTTTGGTTTCATCTTCTCTAAAATACTCAGTTAGAATAGGTAATCTCTGAGGTCTTTTCCCAGCTCTGGTATTCTATACTTCTGTGATATTTTGTATATAGCTTATGATATACACCATAGGTGATGAAGATTCCTCTGAAAGTTGAAGAGCTAGGCAAAGAGCTATGGTTCGGTTTTTGTTCTTTCCTTTTTTTTTTTTTTTTTTGAGGGGGAGTCTATAAAAGGTATGTGACCCAGGATACATTTTTAATTGAATCCCCAGATTGCCCACCTCAGATCTTCCAAGAATTGTTTCCTGGCCGGGCACAGTGGCTCACACCTGTAATCCCAGCACTTTGGGAGACAGAGGCGGGTGGATCAGGAGATCAGGAGTTCAAGACCAGCCTGGCCAACATGTTGAAAACCCGTCTCTACTGAACATACAAAAATTAGCTGGGCATGGTGGCGTGTGCCTGTAATCCTGGCTACTTGGGAGGCTGAGGCAGGAGAATTGCTTGTGGGACCAGGAAGGCGGAGGTTGGCAGTGAGCCAAGGTCATGCCACTGCACTCCAGCCTGGGCTACAGAGTGAGACTGTGTAGCCCAGGCCTCACAAAAAAAAAAAAAAAAAAAGAAAAGGTTTCCTACTGTGACATAGGGTATAAATCATGGAGGTAGCTTAGCAATGCTCTTCCTGCATTGCTGAAATTAAAACCAAACAGACTAGTATCTAAACTATTGAGGAGAATGGCCTCCATTTTATGCCATTTAAAGGGACAAGTGGCACCCAGATCACCACCAACTAGAATTAGGTGACTCTAATCCGGAAAGAAAGGAGAACCCATTTGGTGATTAAAACCTTGATACCTTTACCAGATACCTAGTATACCCATAAAGCTCACTGGTAATTCTCCATTGTAGAAAATGACAACATAAACTACTAGAGATACCTGAAGGGTCTTTGGTGCATTGGGTTGTTCAGTAGTTTTGGACAACACTTGGTCTATCTGCCACATTGTACTAATAAAAGGAAAAATGCAAAGGAGCTTTGTTGGATGAGTCCTGCTACAGTGAGTCTCCCGGTGCTGCAAACAGTGGACGATAAGGCATCCTCATTCAGAATGAGAAGGAAGCTCTTCCCTGACACTGATGCAGCCTGCACCTAACCTTTCCAGAGCAGGCTCTTCTTGCTCACTGCCCTGTACTTTACTGAGGGATCAGATAGCTCAGGGGTATCTCCTGTTTCTGTTCTAGGATTCCAGTCAGATCGAGCTGCTGAAGGAACTCTTGGATCTCCTTCAGGACATGGTGGTGATGCTTCTGTCCCTCCTGGAAGGTTGGGCTGTTTGGTATAACTAGGCCTTCACACAACTGTAATTGGTCTGAGCACTAACCTTACTGATCATGCAGATTATCCTTCTGGCAGGTCACTGATGCCATATGACATTGGTCAGAAAGCCAAATTTTCAGAAACAAAAAAATGAAATGAGGGGCACCTGGTCTGATGGATGAAGCCTGAAATCAATTGATTTTATATCAATAGGAAAGCCAGAATGAACTGGGGAAAACCTCCAAGCTTTGCTCCTCCCTGTCCTCTCCCTCTCCCCATTGCTTTTCAACACATCTGGCTGCCAGTGTGGATGCCAGCCACCTAGTTGGGTACCCTCCTAGGTCTAAGGGGATCAGAGGGACACCATGTATCCCTGTGTGTCCCCAGTAATCTGATGATGAAAGCAATTCCCAGGCCCCAGGCCATGTTAAAGGCAGTGGCGTGGCCACTTCCCACTTCCCTTTGTCTCCTTCCCCCTTAGCCTAGTGGTGTAGTCTTTATGGCTTGCTGCTCCCTCCTACATCATCACGGTGAGAGAAGAGCTGACTAATTTGGCACAAAAGTCTTCTAAAAATAGCTACCTGGCAAATTACATGATGGCTTGGGTTTATTTACATATTTGTATGTCTTTTTGAACCTGCCTCACAGGGAATGTGGTCAATGGCACCATTGGCAAGCAGATGGTTGACACACTGGTAGAATCATCTACCAATGTAGAAATGATCTTGAAATTCTTTGACATGTTCTTGAAACTTAAAGACTTAACCAGCTCAGACACCTTCAAAGAGTATGACCCAGATGGTAAAGGAATTATCTCCAAAAAAGAATTCCAGAAGGCCATGGAAGGGCAAAAACAGTACACACAGTCAGAGATTGACTTTCTCCTTTCGTGTGCAGAAGCTGATGAGAATGACATGTTTAATTACATTGATTTTGTAGACCGGTTCCATGAGCCAGCCAAGGACATAGGGTTTAATGTGGCTGTGTTATTGACAAATCTTTCTGAACACATGCCAAATGATTCCCGCCTGAAGTGTCTGTTGGACCCAGCAGAAAGTGTGCTAAATTACTTCGAACCATACCTAGGACGTATCGAGATCATGGGTGGGGCCAAGAAAATTGAGCGTGTTTATTTTGAGATCAGTGAATCCAGTCGCACTCAGTGGGAGAAGCCCCAGGTGAAGGAATCTAAGCGACAGTTCATTTTTGATGTTGTCAACGAAGGTGGGGAGCAGGAAAAGATGGAGCTGTTTGTGAGCTTCTGTGAGGACACCATCTTTGAAATGCAGTTAGCATCACAGATCTCTGAATCTGATTCAGCTGACAGGCCAGAAGAGGAGGAAGAAGATGAAGATTCTTCTTACGTGTTAGAAATTGCGGGTGAAGAGGAGGAAGATGGGTCTTTCGAGCCGGCCTCTGCATTTGCTATGGCCTGTGCCTCTGTGAAAAGGAATGTCGCCAACTTTCTGAAGAGAGCAACCCTGAAGAACCTCAGGAAGCAGTATAGGAATGTGAAAAAGATGACAGCGAAGGAGCTGGTGAAGGTGTTCTTCTCCTTTTTCTGGATGCTGTTCGTGGGGCTATTCCAGTTGTTCTTCACCATCCTGGGAGGAATCTTTCAGATCCTCTGGAGCACAGTGTTTGGAGGGGGCCTGGTAGAAGGGGCAAAGAACATCAGAGTGACCAAGATCCTGGGTGACATGCCTGACCCAACCCAATTTGGTATCCATGATGACACTATGGAGGCTGAGAGGGCAGAGGTGACGGAGCCAGGTATCACCACTGAACTAGTACACTTCATAAAGGGTGAGAAGGGAGATGCAGAGATCATGTCAGACCTCTTTGGACTCCACCCAAAGAAAGAGGGCAGCTTAAAGCATGGGTCTGAAGTGGGTTTGGGTGACCTCTCAGAAATGACTGGCAAGGATGAACCCCCTACGTTAGAGAGTACTGTACAGAAGAAGAGGAAAGCACAGGTAAGTGTCATATGTTTCTTTCATCTTTCTTTATCCCCAGAATAAGACTTGCCACCATATCCTGTGATCAGTACTGACACCGTTTCCCCAGGTGTCATTACTGTATTAGACAATAACTCTGGTATAACTATGCTGATCTTGTAATTCCACTTCCGCCATGTCTGCAGAAATTAAGACTTAAATGGTCCTCTCAGTGTCTAGTCATTGGTTGGTCTTCTAGTTTACATTGCAGAATTCAAACATGATGGCCTGCGATAGTTTGCCTCAGTCTTTTATTAGAAGGTTAGTTCTCGTGCTGTGCAGATCCGTTCAGTGAACCGAAGGCATAGAAAACCAAGTATAACATAACACGAGGCCTTCATTTTGCGACAGTGCTTTTTCAGGGTTTTAAAAGGTCAAAATGATATCTGAGGATTTGGCATAGCCTCTCATTGAGTTTGATCATGCTTGGGACATGTTTATCCTTGTGATACACCCACTATTCAGTTAGTATTTCATGTGAATCGACTAGATTAAGTGAACAAGATAGCAGGAATTCAGAGCCCTTTGACCATGGAAGGTTCTGGGTGTTCCCCTTTCTGGTAGTAGGCAATTCACAGTGTCATTCTAGCATCAAAGAGAGTAGAGAAGTGTGAAAAGATCAGCCCAAAAACATTCATTCATTCATTCATTCCTTTATTATTTATTGAAAAGTTAATGTGCCCTTGTCACTAATTTAGGCTCTGGGAATATGGTGGTGGTGAATAAGAAACACACTGTCCCCACAGTTCAGTGGAGAAGAAAGGCATTGGATAAGTCAAGACAAGTATAAAGAATGCTAGGAAGGAGAAATGTCAGGTTCTCTGTAGGAGAGAACTCTTACCTGGTTTGAACATTCAGGGAAGAAAACATCAGAGTCAGCATTCCTACAGTATTATTCTGTTTTTCTCCCTGATGTAGCCCCAAAGCCCAGAACACAGTTTGATATATAACAGGGTCCCATTCCAGGACTGCTATATGCCAGGCTGTGTTCTACGATATCGGAATACGTAGATTCAAAGCAGAAGCCACATTTTTGCTTTCATGGATCTTAACTTCTAGTGGGAGAAGACAGCAAATAAGATAGTTATCATTTGTGCTGCATGTTAGAATGCATGAACATGCGGCCGGGAGCAGTGGCTTACACCTGTAATCCCAGAACTTTGGGAGGCTGAGGTGAGTGGATCACCAGAGGTCAGGACTTTGAGACCAGCCTGGCCAACATGGTGAAATCCTGTCTCTACTAAAAGTAACAAAATTAGCCGGATATGGTGGCAGGCACCTGTAGTCGCAGCTACTCAGGAGGTTGAAGCAGGAGAATAGCTTGAATCCAGGAGGCAGAGGTTGCAGTGAGCCGAGATCGTGCCACGGCACTTCAGCCCGGGTAATAAGAGCAAGACTCCATATCAAAAAAACAAATAAATAAATAAGAAGAAACTAAAAGAATACATGAACATGCAGTGAGTTACAGAGTGAATGTAGGCCCATCAGAAATAGGTTGAGGAGGCTTCTGAAAAGGTGTCATGTGAGTCAAGTCCTGTCAGGTAGCAGGCTTATGAAAAGCTGAGGCAGTCATACTCCAGGCAGAAGGTACAGCTAAGTATCCTCTGGAAAGTATGCCTGGAAGGATCAGTAATGTTACAGGAAGTCTCTGTGTTTGGGTATAGGACACGAGTCAAATGGTACAAAGTGGGGATCAAGAGAAACCCCAGGATCATGCAAGACTCACAGGCTATACTGAGGAGCTTGAATTTTATTCTAAGTGCAGTGATCCTCAGCCAGAGGGATTGGGACTGTGGCAAGAGGATTAAAGACAAAGCAAGAAGAAGCCTGTGAGATGGAAGCAGGCTGATTGAACTTGGTTTGATCTGTGCGCCACCTCTTTCCGACCCCATAGAGCAGGAAAACCACTGCCATGAGGCCCTCACGATGTCCTAACACAAGTTTCCTCCTTGAATTGAGTTAACCACAGAAGGGCAGTTGAGTTTTCAAGTTTGAAATCTTTGTCTTGGCATCTCTTCAGAGTCACTTGATAGATACAGCAGGACACTTATGCTTGGTGATCCTGAGAGAAGCAGACACATGAAAAGAAAAAGCCACTGAAATTTGTGACCAAGAAGCAAATGGCCAAGAAAATGTCTCATCATCATGACCTCGCTTCTTTGAGGAGAGCTTGACTGATGGTTATTTTTGTCTAGGCAGCAGAGATGAAAGCAGCAAATGAAGCAGAAGGAAAAGTAGAATCCGAGAAGGCAGAGTAAGTTCTTGGTAACATCAACTACTCTTAATGCTATGGTAGATAGTTTTTAGGCCAGGCAGAGTGGCTCACACCTGTACTCCCAGCACTTTGAGAGGCTGAGGCTGGAGGATCACTTGAGCCCAGGACTTCAAGACCAGCCTGGGCAACATAATGAGACTCCATCTCTATAAAAATACAAAAATTGCTGGGCATGGTGGTGTGCACCTGTAGTCCTAGCTACTTGGGAGGCTGAGGTGGGAGGGCTGCTTGAGCCCAGGAGGTTGAGGCTACAGTGAGCCAAGATCACACCACTGCACTCCAAGCTGGGCAACAGAGCAAGACCCTGTCTTGAAAGAAAGAGAAAAGAGAAAAAGAAAAAGAAAATAAAGATAGTTATTGACAGCATCTGATATTCTGTTGTTATGGTAAATGGAAAACTTGATTTCTGTCAATGCAAGCAATTATTCTGCAAGCCCTGGGTCTACTTCCTTTTACCCTAGCTATGTAGTAAATACATTATATTCATCTTGCTAAGTTTATAATCCCATTAGCAGATCAGAGTTTCACTACCTGGCCAGATGACTTTGCAACTTCATATATTGATGATGACAATGATATATAATATTTATTAAATATCTTTTATTTGTCAGGCCTCTGCTAAGGTCTTCTATACAGTATCTTATTAAATCTTGCCAGAAGCTTAGACGAGTAGGTACTACTGTTTAGAAAACAAAGGGTAACTTCAGAAGGGAAAAAATGGTTAAGTCTAATTTCGGAAGAAGAGTACCAACTTGTATATAGGTGATGTACACCAAGATCATGGCTCATCCAAGTGGCCACCATTCACTAAATGGATATTTAATGTGCAGCCACTGTGGGTTGATCAAGACCTGAAATTTCCACCCTCAAGGAACGATTCTACTTCCTGCCCCTCTCAGCCCAGATTTCTCTTTAGTCTCCCGTTTTCAGCCAGACCTCCCTCCCTCCTCCCCTGCTGAGTGGGTTTCCCATTTCTGCAGCATGGAAGATGGAGAGAAGGAAGACAAAGACAAAGAAGAGGAGCAAGCTGAGTACCTGTGGACAGAAGTGACAAAAAAGAAGAAGCGACGGCGTGGTCAGAAGGTTGAGAAACCGGAAGCTTTCACGGCCAATTTCTTTAAAGGGCTGGAAATCTATCAGACCAAGTTACTGGTAAGCGTTCCAGCCTTGGCCCTGTTCATGGTGCAGGCATTGGCCCAGGCAGATGGCAGAGGGTGTCTCTGATTTGTTTCACTGATCAGTTACACTTCCTCCCCTTTCCCATTCCTAAACTTTCTTCTTCCCATGTGTCTACCTGTTCCTTTTCTGTCGGAGGAAAAGAAAAGCGGGAGAGCCTGGAAAGAACCACAGTCTTCCAACAGCTGTGCTTTCAGCAAGGTGTCCTCACTGACCTGTTTCCTTACCAGGAGAGCAGGAACACCTCTTTCCACCTCGTCCTTTGTGTGTATTATGTGGGGACTTAGCTGATCCTGGTCCAAAAGTTCAGAAGTGATTTGATCATGTGGGAATCAGAAAGAATGTTCCTCTTAGGTTATCTTCCCACACGAGTCCTCCAAACCTTGATTGTTGTATATGCAGTCAAACCCTAGAACAGCTTGTAATATTCTTTCTCTGATACATTGCCCACTGAGGTACAGTGGCTGAAGGCCAGGACCACACCTTCCCTAGTACCATTAGTGAGGGCTCCCCACAGAGAGATTGGAAACTTTACCCAGGCAGCTTCCACTCCAATCTTTGGATGCTGATTTTTGGAGGGGAAGACGGCAGTGAGAATGGGAATGCTGCTCCCACCAAGGGAGAAGAGGAGGCTCCTGGGGCTGTAACTTGGAAAGGAATGAGGACTGAGGCCACATAATAGCTACATTCAGGGTGGGAGTTGCCAAGGGTCTTCTGCGACCCTAGATCACTTACAGTTTCCTAATAGACTGTTTGCTGTGTGGTGTGATCATGAAAACGCATACACACAGCACTTCAAGGCGAGGCTCGAGTTCTCTGCTGGCAGTGTGTTTAGGCCTTTGGCTCCTTGAGCAATAAGCCAGAGCAGGATTCTTTATAGCAATTCTAAGCAATTTTTTTCAAATCAACATTTTGGTCCCATGTTCATGACATAACACAGTCATGCCATGCCTGTGTTAAGAATGCCATGGCTGCCCTAGAAGAGCGGTCATCAAAGAATAGGACTCATCATGTGTGAACTTCTAACCAGAACTGACCTTCTGTGTGAAAGTAGGAAGTGCTCTTTTCCTTGCAAAACTCTTCTACTTCTGTCTGTCCTTTTCTTTGCAGCATTACCTGGCCAGGAATTTCTACAACCTGAGGTTCCTTGCTCTGTTTGTAGCCTTCGCTATCAACTTCATCCTGCTTTTTTATAAGGTGATACTTCATTCAGGGGTTAATTGCTAAATATACTGTGTACTAACTATGATACGTGTAGAAAAAGAATCATGACAGAATTTATAGTCTTAATTGTATCAAAAATTCTAATACATAAGCAAACTTCTAAGACATTGGCTTCTAAAAGGAATACAATTTCTACCAATGGAGAGACTACTGACAAGGGAGCCAGTTAGGGGACTGTTTCTATAGTTCATGCTTACTTTAGTCGTTACCTAATCTGGTCTTCAAATACTTGTTGAGCATCTCCCATGAGCTGGACCCTATTTAGGAACCACAAGCTATTTCAAAATGAATAATAAATACAATTCTTTCTTCAAGGAATAGGTAACCAAGAGCCATTATAGTTGGCCTATTTGTTAGAAGCATTTTAAAGGAGGAATTAACAGGATTTGGAAAGAGAGGGGACTGCTCAAGTTAAATGAAGGTTTTGAACATTGGCAAGTTGGTCTTGTATGCTGTAGGCACGTACTAATTGTTAGCACAATGAATTAATGAATACTCTGGAATTGTCGGCATAGTCTTTAACTGGCTTTTCCATCTCTTGCCTCTTTTATCCATACCAACTTTCCACTCAACAAACTAATGAGCTTCTGTTGCACATAAGAGAAAAACAGAAGTCTGTAGCCAAGAGAGACAAAGCTTGGTTTTAAACACATTGAGATTGAGGTGACTTCAGACAGCCATCCAAGTAGAGAAAGCCAGCAAGCAGTTAGAGCTACAGCACAAAAGCCTCAAAGATGTAGATTTGAGAGTCTCTGTGAAAGAATAGCAGCTGAAGCCATAAATGTAAATAGCATCTCAGAAAGAATGGAAAATACTGAGTCTCCGGCTGGGTGGTGGTGTGGGGGTGGGGGAGCGGGCACACACATCACATCCATGTGTGTGTGTGTGTGTGTGAGGGTGGGGGAGCGGGCACACACATCACATCCGTGTGTGTGTGTGTGTGTGTG
>PVKV010028633.1:0-24708 GCA_004027835.1 Alouatta palliata
CGCCCGGCCCGAAAAGATTTGAGTATCTGCTGGGCAGGAGGTATAAGAGGGCTGAAAATACAGGCCTGAACGAGGCATCAGGAATTAGGTGAGACCATGAGTGGTGGACCTTAAAACTTCTTCAAAAATGGAGAATGGAGGCTAACGTGGAGCCAGTCATAAATGGCTTGCAGGTCATGAGAGCAGCAAGTTAGAAGAGGAAGTATTTGATACTCTTGTGTGCTGTGAAGTAGGAGGAAATGCTATTTTCTGGTAGTGATGGTGTGGTAGGAACTTGAGGGGAAGAGAGAAGCTTTCAAACAGCTTCCTTGAAAAACAGGAGAAGGAGATAGTTGAAGGCATCCGAGGTCTTGCTAAGTTTGAAGTCCAAAATGAATGGTTAGGCAACCATTTCATATAGTAACTGCGTCTGTTACAAACAGTGGAAATCTGCCATATCGTCTCAGTACTTTCTTTGTCTCTAATCCATTTTTATGTCTATTTCTTCAGCTCTCAGTTTGCCAAGTAATGTGGAAGATGTTTGCCCAAATATACCATCTTTGGAGAAACTCATGGAAGAAATAGTGGAATTAGCTGAGTCCGGCATTCGCTACACTCAAATACCACATGTCATGGAAGTCATACTGCCCATGCTTTGCAGCTACATGTCTCGTTGGTGGGAGCATGGACCCGAGAACAATCCAGAACGGGCCGAGATGTGCTGCACAGCCCTGAACTCAGAGCACATGAACACACTTCTAGGGAACATATTGAAAATCATATATAATAACTTGGGGATTGACGAGGGAGCCTGGATGAAGAGGCTGGCAGGTAAGAAATTGGAAGAAGATGTACCCCTTACATGTGTTTTATTTCCAAAAGAATTTTAAATACATAAGACTAGAATTTTCCCATCATAATTTTTATTAATATTTTCTTCTATGCTCAAAATAGTATTTGTCATGCTATTTTTTTAATGTAGATACAAACAGATACTGGATATATTTTAAATAGTTACTATGTTTGAGTAAACATTTTTCTGACTTGTCAGTCTCTGTAAGATTAATCAGTAAACACAGAAGTAAAAAAGAATGATTCTATAGCCAGAGACAAAAATAAAACATTCAGCTTTTAGCAATCCCCTTTTAGCCATGTGTCCTTCAGAGAATGGGAAGGGACGGAGGGTAAACCAAAAAAATGTAGTGTAATGTCTATAATCATTGCATTATTTATATTGAAAAGTTAGAAGCAATCTAAGTACCCAATAACTAGAATATGGCTAAATAAGTTGTGTACATCTACATGCCAGAATATTATGTCATTGTTAAATGTTAAAGTTTCAACATTTTTTTTTTTTTTCCTGAGACGGAGTCTCACTCTGTCACCCAGGCTGGGGTGCAGTGGCACAATCTCGACTTATTGCAATCTCCACCTCCTGGGTTCAAGTGATTCTCCTGCCTCAGCCTCCCGAGTAGCTGGGATTACAGGCACATGCCATCACGCCCAGCTAATTTTTGTATTTTTAATATATCCTGTTGGCCAGGATAGTCCTGACCAGGATAGTTCCTGACCTTGTGATGTGCCTGCCTCAGCCTTCCAAAGTGCTGGGATTACAGGCATGAGCCACCATGCTTGGCCTCAACAATGTTTCATGCCCTGGAAACACTTCTATAATGAAGGGCAAAAAAAAAAAGAGTTTTTCAAACAGTGAATTCAGAATGTTATATGTATAATATATATGTATATGAATTTATCTACTGATGAAATTCCAAAGAAATGCAGCAATTACTTATTAATTTGGGTAGATGATTATGGTTGACTTTAACTTTTCTCTTATATACTTTTCCCCAGTACATATATATGTTACCTTCAGGGGAAGAATCGTTTAAAAAATGGCCCAATCAAGTTTAAAACTATTATTAACAACTACACAACTACGGTTATTATTAAATAAGAGAGCAGTGTTCCATGTCATCTAACGCTTCCATTGGGCCGAAGATGGGGATAGGTAAAATGAGATAACTGTATGTAGTCTCATATAGTAATTATGTAGCAGAGCTTGTCTCTATTCTAAGGGTTAAGGGAACATTTTCTATTTGGGGATTGTATTTCTTGTGTGTATTTCACTCATTTCACTTTCAAAATGAGTGAAAGTCTGTTTTTCCATTCTAAATTAGCTATCAGTCTTTTCTAAAAACAAGGAAGATCATTGAATTCAACTCAGTAACCATTTTTTTTTTTTTAACAGTAACTATGCAATTAGAGTTGGACTAGAAAAATGGCGGAGGCAGGAGCTGTCCCCTTAAGGAAGCCCTGTGCCAGAGAAGGAGGCTTTAATCATGTTACAATTATAATTACAGTCTATCATCATTTTAATGAATGGTTATACAGAGCAGAATGCTAATGTCTGTCTTTAAACAGTGTTTTCCCAGCCTATAATAAATAAAGTGAAACCTCAGCTCTTGAAAACTCATTTCTTGCCATTGATGGAGAAACTCAAGAAAAAGGCAGCCATGGTGGTGTCTGAGGAAGACCACCTGAAAGCCGAGGCCAGGGGCGATATGTCAGAGGCTGAGCTTCTCATCCTAGATGAGTTCACAACACTGGCCAGAGATCTCTATGCCTTCTACCCTCTCTTGATTAGATTTGTGGACTATAACAGGTACGATCAAAAGTAATTGAGTAATTTCCCTAATTCAGTCGTAACCTTTCTTGGCTCACACGTCTCTGTTGAATTGTTTCATTCATTATTTGACCATGATCTTGTTGGTAATTATACCATAATTCATTGTTTATAGGCAAGTTAATTATTGGCTTAAAATTAAAACACCTTAAAGTTGTCTGTTTCATTCTGATTTTGCTTGTAAAAGTTAACAGTTTGACAGTTACGATGTTTAATTTTTTTTAAATGTTACAACTCTACGCTGAAGCAATTATGAGCTCTGTGGTCAGTATGTTTACGTTTGGGAGGGTGATTTTTTTTTTTTTTTTTTTATTAACTTTAAGGAGTAGCTGAGAAACCACTTTATTTATTATGTGATCCAGGGCAAAGTGGCTAAAGGAGCCTAACCCAGAAGCAGAGGAGCTCTTCCGCATGGTGGCCGAAGTGTTTATCTACTGGTCGAAATCCCATGTGAGTGTGAAGATATTGACAGATTGTGCCTAGTGTTTGATAGGCACCTGCCTGCTTGCCTCCTAGGGCTCATGTAACAGTTGAGGAGAGAGAATAGGTTCCCCTGAGGAGTTTGAGGGAATATAAAGCCTCTTTTGAGTTTTGTAATTTATTTTTTAAAAAAATCACAGGAATTTTTAATTGCACTCTGTAAACATATTTTAAGTTTACCCCTAAATTCTAGACTAATATTGACTTTGCATAAAGATGTACTAGTTTTACTATCAAGCTTTCCCTGTTTCTTGGCATTTTGTTCTCTTCATTTACAGTACTCAGTTTGAGACGTGCTTACACTAGCAATTTCCAACAATAATACACACTCATTTTACTTGTAAAGGTACTGCTTCCATAAATTTGCTTTATCTTCACACACTTTACTTCTATAGCAATTTAGTTTGGCTCACATTTTAGAATATGTTGGCTTTTAAAATAAAGCTTCTTTCTACTAGCAATCCTGTTAATAAAATTTCCAAAGTACATATTTAGTGAATTTTCACTATTTTGTATATTGCAAGTGGAACTATGTATTTTTAAATCTGGAAACGATTTTAGTCATAAGAATTGTATAGTATCCTATCATTTTTTTTCAGCAACTAGGAGAATATAGGTAAATGAGCATTGATGATTATCCTGAATTATTTTAAAAGTTTAGAATTTTTATCAATTATAGTTCTATGCCATTCTGTCAGTAGGAGACAGAGAAAGTAAAAACTTCATCCTCAGTTTTATCATCTGAGATACCTTACCAGTGTACTTCATCAGATTGTTGTACAAATCAAATTACTTTCAACGCATAATATTTTTAAAATATTCATATTTAATATTTAGGATAATAATACTATTTATTGCCTACATTTGAGAAGTCTGTCAAACTTAACAGCAAACTTTATATAAAAATGTACATTAAAAATATAATGACTTGGAAAGGTTATATAAATAATGCCTTTTTAACATGCAAATTTGTATCTTCACAAGGACGCAAGTTTATCCTGTGTAACTTACGTTTGGGGAATGCAATAGACCATCCAAGGTATTCTGAAGGAAAATTCAAAATCCACTCCGAAAAGATAAATAGATTAGATATGTAGACAGATAGATAAATATGCCAGGTGACAGGTGGGAGGATTGCTTGAATTCAGGAGTTTGGGGCTGCAGTGCCCTGTCATTGCATAGCTGCATCCCAGCCTGGGTGACAGAGCGAGACCCTGTCCCTAAATACATACATGAATGAGTGAATAAATCAATAAATTCCAGAAGAAATCAGTCCATTTTGAGCTCTCAAAGAACAAAGATGAATTTTTGCTTTTTGCCTCTTGTTTTCTCTTTGGGCTTACTTCACCGAGAATGCCTAATGAAAAAATAGGGGGAGCCCAGGAAAAAAATTACTAAAAACTGCATATTTTTATTTGAAGAACTGAAAATCTTCAGCTTTCTCAATCGCGAAAATGCTGAAGAAGTGTCTTTAGATTTACATACAAAACTAAAGTTTGGAACAAGAGTATTTATCACAACCAGTAGGTTTTCAGATGAACATCTAGTCGTACTTTCAAGAATAAGCAAAATATCTGAATATGTGCTTTTGAATCTCATGAGCATATATTAATATAAACACATATTGGTTAATGTGTTATATTCTTCCCCAACTATTTAAAGATAAATTGATTTTGCCAGTCATTTTATGTTCCCAAATTAAAAGGGAATAAATAATGATATGACATTTTAAAAGGTAAGTAAAAATTCTGACAGAAAGTAACATCGTATTTCTGTGTGTCCTTGGAAAGTCTATGTTAATCTCAGGAATCAGTGGATGCATTTCACCAGCTAAACAGGGGTTTGAATATTCATTCTGCTCCTTGGTTAATGTGTGATCTTGCAATTAAATTTTCTTTACCTTAGTTTTCCCATCTTTGCAATGTGCATATACATATCTAGTTCCCAGAATTGTTGCTCCTAGCCAAGTACCCTCATTAGATACTCAAGAAATACTTGTATTCTTTCTTGATAATTCTTATATATCAAATTAATATTTATGTCTGTAAAAACTTGTAGGTTCTGTGTAACCTCTAATTACACAGACATCTTTATGTAAGTGGTTTTAACTGAAATTTCCTTTGCAACTTCTCAGAATTTCAAAAGAGAAGAGCAGAACTTCGTTGTACAGAATGAAATCAACAATATGTCTTTCCTTATTACTGATACCAAGTCAAAGATGTCAAAGGTATTACTGTAAACTTTCACTGTTCTAGAAAATGTCTGAATGTGACTTTCATGAATTGACTTTGTTTTTCAGGTGTTGAAAGATTTATAAGTGGAATCTGATAGATTTGGTAATGTTATGAATTGTTTAAAGCACTCACGCTGTTTTAAGGTTATCCGGAATTTGTTTTAATCAGGCATGGTAAGACATGCAGACAGAAAATAACTGTCATGGAGGAAGACATTCTTACTGACAGATCCCTGGAAACAGGAGGCTTGTCATCCCATGCAGGGCGACCTAGGGAAGAGTCAGGGGTGGTCAGGAGGCAGAGACAGCCAGAAGATGTGGGCGAGAGCTTGTCTTGTGGTTTCCACTGGAAGGAATGGACAAGGCAGGGCAAGCAGTTTTATGATTGGCTGATTTGAATAATTTTCATTGGCTCCACATCATAGGGCTGTCCTTGGTTGGCTGGTACCCAGCCCCAGAATGATTAGGGCAGGTGGATAGTAGCCCAGAGTGTAAGAGCCAGATAGGGGAGGTGGGGGTCAGTGTGGGTTCTGGATTGGTTGATTTGTATATGAAAAGGAAGCTCCCCAGACCAGGGAAGCCATTTCCTTCTCTAGGAATTGCCTAACGATGGGAGGGACTGCCCCCAGGATCAGCAAATCTCCAAGATGTCCAGCAACAGAATAAAGACATGCTTCACACACACACACACACACACACACACACACACACACACACACCCCACTCACAAAATTATCAGTCAGTATATGTTTAACAAGTCAACACTATGAATCCATCAAGTGTGAATATTTGTATACGTACATGTATCAAATAAACCTCACAGTAAACTAGCTGTATTATTTAAAAGCCACATGGATGAATTCCAGGTTCTCACACATGAAGTGGGAAGTATCCTTCCAGATTTTTGTTTTCTCTGTCACTCATATTGAAGAGGGGAGGAGATTCCTTTTAAAATATGTTTAAAGGGCTTTATATATTTAATTACTGCTAAATGAGAAATAAATATATTACATGTGGTAACACATACAGTATGCTGCTAAATGGCCAAAGATCCAAAAATGAGTGATACTCAGGCAGACGAAATTAGCCTCTACTGACTCAACAAATTCTGGTAACAGAGTAACCTGGGAGACACACCCACTCCACTGACCTCCAAAAGTGACTGGATTCTGAGGCCTGCTCTGTGATCTACCAGCAGGGAAGTAGAATGGCATTGTTTGATAGGCCTCATCTTGTTTAGAGTTTTGAATGCCATGTGTTTGCCGTGACAGCACAAGAACTAGAAGCTAATGCCAGAACTCTGTGTATTCTTGCACAAACATCCTTTTCCCTCTTTTCCATCAGTTGACTCCAGTGATTCTCAGAGATACTCTTAAAGTACTGCACGTGGTAGAACTTAGAGTGAGGCATCCATAAACATTGACTAATAGTAACATTTACTCTTATTTGCAAGAAGGAAAAAGGGAAGTAATGGATAAGAGCTTCTCACTTTTAATATTTCTGATCCACCAATTTTCTCAAACTGAAAAATTGTTTGTTTGGTTTTTTTTAAACATATGACTTACAGCACTCAGACAAGACACATAGAAAATAATAGTAATTCTCAGTGCTTTGGCAGGTTGAGGTGGGAGGATTCCTTGAGGCCAAGAGTTCGAGACCAGCCTGGGCAACATAGTTAGACCCTATCTCTACAAAATATGTTTAAAAATTAGCCAGGTGTGGTGGCACACACCTGTGGTTCTAGCCACTTAGAAGGCTGAGATGTGATGATTGCTGGAGCCCAGGAGTTTAAGGTTGCAATGAACTATGACCATACCACCGTGTGTGTGTGTGTGTGTGTGTGTGTGTGTGTGTGTGTGTGTGTGTGTAAGAAAGAGAGAGAGAAGAAAAGAGAAGAGGAGATGAGAGGGAGGAAAAGAAAAGAGTAATTTCTAAATGTTGAAATGTTTAGAAATTACTGATTATAGTTAGCTTCCTTATTTTTAATAATTTAAAAACTGCATTTGTAATTTTGTATCACATAAGTATGTAATATACATTTTTCCCTTGAAATAATGTTTCTAGTTCAAACAATAGAGTCAACACTTTCATGTTTTATATTGTTTTGCTCAAGAAATCATGATGCCCATGTGTTTCGCATACGGGTAGATTTGAGAGTAATTATGTTGGCCATAGAAGCACGGTAGCTGCAGTTTTATCAGCATCATTGAGGGCTCTGAGAACCTGGATGGCTGATGGACAAAGGTGGGATGTCATCAGGGGAACATGGATTTCAAAAGCTGAGCTTCCCAAGCCTAGTGCCTAGTGGTTAACAGGGGGATTGCCACACGTGTTACGTATGAGGCTGAGTGGACGAAGAGCTGTTTCCCTCGTAACGTGGAGAAGAGAGAGATGCCCAGTACTTCAGGGACTCTTGTAACAAGATCTCAAACCATCTGCCTTAGGCATTAAAGCAGCAGATAGAAACACCCTGCAGAGTTCTCAAGGAAAAAGGAACTCATATGAACAGATTTAGACCAAATGCAGGTACAAACAAGAACCAGAAGACAAACGGTTTCTATCAGTCTTCAGCAAGTCACTCAAGCAAGGAATCATCACTGTTTATTTGGAACGCCAGTTCCAAAACTATTTTTTTTTCTTTTTTTGTTTTTTGAGACGAAGTCTCGCCCTGTCGCCCAGGCTGGAGTGCAATTGTGCAATCTTGGCTCACTGCAACCTCCGCCTCCTGGGTTCAAGTGATTCTCCTGCCTCAGCCTTCCAAGTAGCTGGGATTACAGGCATGCGCCACCATGCCCAGCTAAATTTTTGTATCTTTAGTAGAGATGGGGTTTCACCATGTTGGCCAGGCTGGTCTTAAACTCCTGACCTTGTGATCCACCCACCTCGACTTCCCAAAGTGTTGGGATTATAGGCGTTAGCCACCGTGCATGGCCCAAAACTATTTTCTAAATATAAAATAGATTGAAACCAGCAGATCAGTCTAGAATATGGTGATCTGGGAGAGGGGATCTCATTTGGACATAGAACAAAATGTACATAGCTCATGAGGCAGAGAGAGGCCAGTGCATAGAAAATTGGCCATAATGCTCTTAGAAAGAAAGTGACCACCTGTGTGTGGCATGGAAACCCTCAGGGATATGCGTAATGGTGGTGGCCACTGTGGCAAGTGGCCCTTAGTTTTCTTTTACTCAGTATGTCAGTTTGCATATAACAAAGCTATATGTATTATGATGCAAAAGTAATCGCAGTTTTTGCCATTACTTTCAATGGCAAACACTATGATTACTCTTGCTCCAACATAATAGCGTCTAAGTGCTTTCTTCAGCGAACACGTTCTTTCTGCTCTCCCACGTGAAAGAGCTCTTGGTGTCTCTTGGCCTGTTGTTCTGCAACCCATCTGTGACTTAGATATCTGTTCTTCAAGGGCAGGAAACATACATCATTCAGTTGGTAACTCTAAAGCTTAATGCAGTGCTTGGTATATAGTAGCTACCATCCATAATTAATATGGATGAAGTAAATTAAATTTTGACTTTAAAGAAATCAAAATGTGGTCATTACTTTGGGCTTTTAAAAAATGTATCTGATTTTGCTTTGCATTTACTGACTTATTGTTGCAGTGGTACAAAGTCCACAGTGGCACTGCATTCTATGGCTAGCGTTGCTAAAGTTTCTAGTAACTTGTTTGAAACTTTCCTAACTTGTTTTATGAAACTTGAAGTTCTTGTCACTTGTTTTAAAAAATATACACTGATAACATTCATGGCAGGTTCTCTGTGTTTATTTGTGGGTGTGAGAAAAGGTGAGTTTTGCCTGTTTCATTATAAAATTGTACTTTATTTCTTTTTCTTTTTTCTTTTTTTTTTGAGATGGAGTCTTGCTCTGTTGCCAGATTGGAGGGTTGTGGTGCAATTTCGGCTCCCTGCAACCTCTGATTCCCTGGTTCAAGCGAAGACTTCCTGCCTCAGCCTCCTTGAGTAGCTGGGATTACAGGCACACACCACCACACTCAGCTTATTATTTTTGTATTTTTAGTAGAGGCAGGGTTTCACCATGTTGGCCAGGATGGTCTCGATCTCCTTACCTTGTGAATCACCTGCCTCGGCCTCCCAAAGTGCTAGGATTACAAGCGTGAGCCATAGCGCCCAGGCTTATTTTTTCTTAAGATTTCATTTCTGGTTGAAATGTAATCATGAGCTTTGGACATTTAAAGCTAGGCTTATTTTTACAATTACTATCTCTAAAATACAAAAAAAAAAAAAAAGTAAATTTTTTGTGGGTTTTTTTTGGTAGGCTATTTTATTGTAGGAATATTAGAAAGTTTTTTGTAAGTTCCCACAGAAAGATCGTGTGATAAATGCAACCGATTAAAAATGTGCTTCCCATTATAATGTGGTAAAGGAAAGAGTCTGGCTTTTAGAGGCAGATCAGTCTCGAGCTCTGACTCTGCCACTTCGTAATCCCTTCACTCATCTTAAACCTCACTGTTTGTAGCAGCAAAATGCTAGTCCTGTTGCTTACCTTGATGGAGGCTTGTAAACATCAGAATAATGTGTGCATTGTGCCTCACAGGTTGTAGGCACACAACAAAGTTTAACAGATATGAATTGTAGTAACAAAATGATAAAGTTAAAATACAACTGAATATCTAACAATTATGTAGTTAATAAGCACTTAGAAAATGTGTGAGAGAGGCTGGGTACAGTGGCTCATGCCTGCAATCCCAGCGCTTTGGGAGGCCAAGGTGGGTGGATCAGGAGGTCAGGAGTTCAAGACCAGACTAGCCAACATGGTGAAACCCCGTTTCTACTAAAAAATACAAAAATTAGCTGGGCATGGTGGTTTGTGCCTGCAGTCCCCGCTACTTGGGAGGCTGAGATAGGAGAATTGCTTGAACCGGGTCCCAGGAGCCTGAGGTTGCAGTGAGCCGAGATCATGCCACTGCACTCCAGCCTGGGCTATAGAGCAAGACTCCATCTCAAAAAAAAAAAAAAAAACCAAAAATGTATGAGAGAAAGAAATTGATAGGATAGTCAAAGATTTCAGAGGTAAGTGAGGATTTGAATTAGGTATTGAAAAATGAGTCTTTTCTAGATGGGTCATAAGGAGAGAGGGTGGAGGAGCCTGCTCATGTCCCATTTTATGCAGCGATAGCCCTGTTTTTGCTTAAGTCTAACAGTATCGTTTAAGAATAGTCTGTTTGATGTCTTTCTTGCCATTTTCCTGGTCCTCTATTAAATATAACTCTATTTTCTGTGAAATTGTTACAATCATATTTGTTTGTGGGTGTGTGAGAGAGAGAGAGCAGGCAGAAGCTGAGGCTGATTGATTGATTGATTGGTTTAAGAAAGGGCTCAAGTGATTGATTTAAGAAGGGGCTCAGGTTATCCTGCTTCCCTTCTTTAATATGCCCACATATTGGCCATGTTATTACATCTTCATATCTGATCCAAATGTTAGGGCACAGATTGAAGATGAAAAAGTGTGCAAATTCATTAGCTTTAGCGGTTCTGTTTAAGTATTGAGCCACTCTGATGCACAAGGCACAGTGCTTGGCTCTGAATACAGAGAAAGGACCAGACAGGTTTGGCAGCTGCCCCAAAGGAGCTCCATAGTTTGGGGAGGATATAGGCACTAAATAAACAAACCCAAAAACCCAATATATATGTAAGGAGGATATTTTATTGCTTATAGATTTAATTTCCTCGTATCAACAGTGATATCATCCATAAATGTTCAAATATTTACTAACTTCTCATTCCAGTTATAGATCTTCTGGGGTGGAAAGCAAAATTATTCTTTGTGCATACGGAGAAATTTGTTACCTAGTGTTAATCAAAATTGAGCAATTTATAGATGCCTTTAGTGTTGATTCGATTGTTTTTATTATAAGGTCACAAACGTTTATAAATATTAAACCAGATATAAGCTCTTTTTGCCTATATGACCATAAAACCAAAATAACTTTACAGTTAAAATCCATGAAAACTCTAACACCAATAAATTTAGACTATGAAAACTTCAACACCAATAAAATTTACACTATCTCAGGGATGTTGCTTTGCTGAAACTAAATTACCAGTATTGAATAGAAGTATGTTTATATAATTTATATCAATTTGCTTAATTTTTAGGGTAGTGGTTCTTCATTTTGGTAATTATTTTTATCATTTTAGTTATGTTTTCCTTTGAACAAAGAGCTCATTTTAAATGACTGATCCATTTTGTTAATGAATTAATCAATTTAACAGTACAAATAATTGTTCATCATGTTTTTCTTAATAAACTTACTGAATAATCTTTTACAAATTGGTACATATAAAAATGGGATTCATGCAATAAGCACGTCTTTTTGGAACAGAAGTATGATTCTTACTGCTATGGTTCAGAAACTAATAACTTTAATGTAACATATCAATATATAGTATAATTCTTACATAATTATATGTCATATAATATAATATATAAGCTACCATTGCTATATGGTGACTCATTTGTTTCACTACTTTTTACTGTCCTAAAAATGTCTTTCAACCTCATGCTGTGATATATTTTACCTTCTGTTAAGTAAAACAGATCATTTGTATATTAAATTCTATTTTTTTCTCAATAGCCTAAGACTATTGCAATATGTCATTATCATGAAACTATGATCCAAGTTTGAATTACTATTACAAAATATTCAACATGCACAGATAAGTGTATTTGGGACAATTATTTTAATTTTGACATTAGAGCATGCCCTCTTGGTAGAAAGAATACTCATTATCCAGTGAAAATTAGACTCTGTCATTTAAGGTGACCCTGTGTTACTAGCATAACGCTCAAAAACATCACAAGAGAGCCTTTGAATAACAAGGCAGTATTCAGTTGCAGACTGGTTATCCAGATAGTCCTGAATACTTAACAGAAGCACCGATTAGTATATTACTTCTGTTTCTACTAGAGAGGGACTGAGGCTTTAAGGAGACAAGTTTGCAGACTGTATAAAAGGAAAATGCATTTTATAATTGTTCTAGGTATACTATTACACACACACAAACATCATATATATGTATATATATTTCAAAGCAAGCATTTGTCAAAAATAAGCCCATACATTTCTTTTTTAAGCACTGATAATTAGGAAAGCACACAATATCTGAAATTATTATAGAATTTTCCATATATTTATCTGCTTCCCTCAAATTACAGTTTTCATTTTTCTTCTAAAAATAACGTGGGAATACATACCAGAGAATTATAATGACCTAGGAATCTGAGGGTAGGACTTAAAATTAGCCAAAGATGCTAAGAAGGGAAGAGAAAAATTATTTTTAAAACAGTAGGATTTTCAAAACTAGGGAGCAGCAGCAAATGAGGAAGATGAAGTGACAGTCAAATTAGAGAAGAGTCATCGTGGTTCTACATGTGAAAAAAGCAGATTCGGATCCCAGCACTTCCCTTTGTTCCATAGGCAGCTGTTTCTGATCAGGAAAGGAAGAAAATGAAGCGCAAAGGAGATCGCTATTCCATGCAGACCTCTCTGATTGTAGCAGCTCTGAAGCGGTTACTGCCCATTGGATTGAACATTTGTGCCCCTGGGGACCAGGAGCTCATTGCTCTGGCCAAAAATCGATTTAGCCTGGTAAGTCTCCTTTTCATCCCAGCAGTAATGATTATCTGACCTCCATACTCTCGATGTTTGCGTCCTTTGTCTCACTGCCCTATGTCAATATTTCATTTTCATTACATGTTTTATTAAGCAGGTTTTCTGCACAGACCTCAAGACTCAAATATAAAGATTTTTTTTTTGAGGCTATTTTTATTCCTAAGTTATGTTAATCACCTCCGGTGCACATTCAAGAACCAAACAAAAAAAACACAAATCAATCTCTGATAGTGGAAAAAAAATGGGTTTTATATAAACTTCTATATAAAGTTTGTGATGAGAAGTAAATTCAAATTTATGAAGGGTGATTTTTCAATGTAAGAAGCATAATATATTGTGCCACCTGTGGGTAGATAAGGCGTTGACTTTTAAATCAGCTGCTCTTTTCTTCTGCAAGATTTAAGTTCTCAAGATTTTACAATATCCTGTAAGTTTCTCTTCTTCATAGCTATGCAAATGAGGATGCAATATTTTGCACATTGGAATTTCTATTTTATATTTATGTAAATGGGAGGACATATTCTCCATTTCACGTTGAATCACTGAAGCTTCTCACAGTATATCTGACATTCTAAAATGAGTGAATTGAGGGGAAGCTGTGGGAGTGGGCTGCATTACCCACCTTTCTTGGCAATTGTCAAGAGTTGGATTCTTAGCTGTATTTCCCTTGCTCTTACTGGATTGTGGAGGATGTTACTAAGAGCTAAAATGACTTTGTGGAGATTTGGGAGAATACTGGAGATCTACTTCTATTTCAGCCCAAGAAAACATGCTATGCCCCCTTCTTGTTATGAATTGATAACTTGATTTCATTGAATTTGAATGTCCTTATTGTGGAGGTAAAGCAGGTCATTGCCTGTTTCAGGCTACAGTCATATCAAGAAATTATTTAAACGAGAATGCCCCAAATTTGTGGCACGTAATTTTATAAAGATGTTTCTCAGATGTACACTATTTCAAAACAGGTTTGGATTGTTTCTATTGACTTGTGACAGTTGATGCAATATAAGACTCCTTTTAGGTAACATATATTTCTTGACAGAAAGATACTGAGGATGAAGTACGAGATATAATCCGCAGCAATATTCATTTACAAGGCAAGGTAAGCCAAATTTTAGTCTTAAGGCACATTTACCATCTGTACATTAATCTCTCATTACAACAGTACTACAAGTAATATTACTTGAAACATTAAGGTAATTGATGTATTTTAATTAGTCGTTATCCTATTTGCAAAGCCTTTTGTATTAAAAATTCTAAAGATAATAAATGGTGTATTTTTAAAGAAAATTACCAGAGATTGTCAAATTTTGGAAAAAAAAATCTCCAGTTGAAATACAGATTGGATGTATTCTTTTTATAGATGAGTTTTAGGGTCTTTTGGACATGAATGCAGGTGTCTATAAGAAAATGTTGGCTGAGCACAGTGGCTCATACCTGTAATCCCAACACTTTGGGAGGCCAAGGCAGGCAGATCACTTGAGCCCAGGAGTTTGAGATCAGCCTGGGCAACATGGCAAAACCCCGTCTCTACAAAAAATACAAAAATTAGCTGGATGGTGGCGCACACCTGTAGTCCCAGCTACTTGGAAGGCTGAGGTGGGAGGATGGCTTGAGCCTGGGAGGCAGAGGTTGCAGTGAGCCAAGATCATGCCACTGCACTCCAGCCTAGGTGGCAAAGGGAAACCCTGTCTCAAAAAACAAAAAAATTACCTTAAGTGATCAGTAATTAAATATATAATGTATATTTTATTAAATGTATATAATATTAAATATATAATATACATTAAATATTATATATTTAATGTATACATTTATACATTTAATGTATAAATTTAATGTAAAATTGTAAATTTAATGTATAAATATATAATATACATTATATAATGTTTAATGTATTATATACATATATATGTGTTTATATTATATAAATATATGTATATATTTACAAACATAAATATACATGTGTATATGTGTTTGTGTGTGTATATATATTTAAGAGTCATTAATCTATAGGTGAATTGGGCCTTTCTTGCATTGTTATATAGAAATACCTGAGATTGGGTAATTTATGAAGAAAAGAGGTTTCATTGATTCGTGGTTCTACAGGCTGAACAAGAAGCGTAACACAGGCATCTGCATTTGGGGAGGCTCAAGGAAGCTTACAATCATGGCAGATGGTGAAGGGGAGGCAGGCATCTCACAGGGCAGGAGCAGGAACGAGAGCAGTGAGGAGGAAGGCGCCCTACACTTAAACAACCAGATCTCAGGAGAATCTGGAGAACAGCACCAAGGGGATGGTGCTAAACCATTCATGAAAAATGTGTCCCGTGATCCACTCAGCTCCCACCAGGCGCCATCTCCAACACTGGGGAGTATATTTCAACATACGATTTGGGCAGGGACACAGATCCGAACTGTATTTGCAGCAATAGGAATAAATGAGTTTACCTAAGGAGAAGAGATACATTTAGAATAAAAACATGGATGGAAATCCACATAACACCTACCTTTTAATGGGGGGTGAAGGATTGTTAGAAGTAGTTTTGGCAATCCAGTGACCATTTACTATTATTTGGAAATTTTTTTAAACCAGTGAATAAATTATGTATTTCTGTGATGCAGTTTAAAAAGTCAAGCTAGTAGTTTGACTCAGCCTGTTGGATTCTATTCTGGTGTCCCTTCTGAGGATTTTCTTAATCATGAAAATTTATTTTAAAAATTAATCATGAAAATCTTAAATTATGAAATCTGATGTCCCTTCTGAGGATTTTTTTAAATTACAAATGTCAACAAGTAGCAACAACAATATAATATATGCCCTTCTTGGTATTAAAATGTCTCTTTCCAAAGATCTAAACCATATTCTTTTTAAATTTGTACTTTAATATAAAGGTGTGACATGCCTTTACAATATTCACAATACACAAATATTTATTTAGAGCAAATTTCATGTGAAATTTGATGTGTACTCAATTGTTTACTAACAATTCCTTTAGAGTAAGAGATTAATTACTATTAGAGTATGTTCTCTTTTCAGTAGCAAAAATAATTTGAACATTTTAAAAACAGTTTATAAAGCCTCTATTGGAACTTCAGAAAAAGAGTTTGCACTACAAACATTTTTCCCATTTAGAGAGAGACACTAAATGGTTTTACCTACATGGGTATTTGAGAAGATCAGGTACCCCATGAAAGGATGCTGGGGATCCCAAGAGGACCCTAGACCACACTTGGAGCACAACTGTTTAGTTCAACAATTACTGAGTTACAGACAGGGATTGCTCAGTACCTCTTAAGAAGGAGTCTGTGCCAATCTCAAGAAATGATTAAAGTTGGTTATGATTATAAGCAGAAAGAGGTTTGTCCATTATGTTCTAAAGGTCACTTGTAAAAATACTTTGGACAGCTTAGATGATACATTAGGGAGAGAGGAAGAAAGAAAAGAGCAAAAATGAAACATTGATAGTCAATATTTTACCTCCAAATGAATTTTACCTCCTGAAAATAAAGAGGTAATAAATATATATTCATCTTGTCATTTTATTCTATACTTTCTTACACTAGGGGTTAGGCAAGGGTATGAAGGAGATACACAGTTTCAAAAAAATGATTTTTTGTATTGCTAACTTCTTGAAGACATTGTCTTGAAATTGTAGGGCTAGTCATCCTGAGGCCAGAGGAATAATTTTATGTTAGAATAAAGATTCTACTTCATTAAATATGTTTATGTATTAAATAGAGCTAAGAGTACAGATTAAAACCTGTAAGTATCAAACATAGTCCTCAGACTTAAAAAGTATATGGATGAAAACATTTTATTTTATCAAAAGATAAGTGATCTTTACAAGTCATTTATATACAAAGCTCTATCTAGCTATGTCTGCCTGTAGATGAAAGTTATTTTTGACATGTTGAGCTATGCACTGTCAGCCTGGGAGTTGTGAAGTTTCAGATGTTATCTATTTATTTCTGCTTCGTAACATTCAGTCTCCCATTCCCAATGGAGATTCTAAAGTAGAAGAGAAAGACAAGGGGATTGCTTTGTCCATTTTTGTTTGTTTGTTTGTTTGTTTGTTTGTTTGTTTGTTTGTCTGTCTGTTTCAGATTGAGTCTCACTCTGTCGCTAGGCTGGAGTGTAGTGGCGTGATCTCGGCTCACTGCAACCTCCACCTCCCCGGTTCAAGTGATTCTCCTGTCTCAGCCTCCCAAGTAGCAAGGATTACAGGCATGCGCCACCACACCCAACTAATTTTTTGTATTTTTAGTAGAGACGAGGTTTCACCATGTTGACCAGGCTGCTGTCATACTCCTGACTTCAAGTGCTCCACCCGCCTTGGCCTCAAAGTGCTGAGAATACAGGCGTGAGCCACTGTGCCTGTCTGCCTTTGACACGCCTGTAATCCCAGCACTTTGGGAGGCTGAGGCAGGTGGATCACATCTGGTGATCATCAAATTTCACCAAGGAAATTTGATGGTACTGAAAAGTAAGATGTGTAGACTCCTTTATGATGAGCATGATTTTAACAACTTCTATTGATTTATGTAATTTAGTATCTTTGTCTCAGTCAAATTAAGCTCTGTTGTAGAGCCCAAATATTTATAGGTAAATGCTATCCTGTATCCTTGCCTGTAAAAATAAACATAGAAATCTTTCTACAGTTAGACTGTGAATGGGGAAGAGAAAGAGCAAAGGTGGCCTTACCTATTTTGTTTTCCAATTTCTAACTCATCCTTAAGCCCTAGGTACAACGTCAAGTGTTTGGGAAAATCTTCCCAGCCACCAAAAAGTGGGATGCATCTCATGGTACTTTGTAATTCATTTTAGTTGCCCTTATCTCAATTATAAATGTTTAGTGTCTGTCTTCTCTAGTAGATGGTACATTTCATGATGACAAGGACTTTGTCTTTCTCTCTTAGTAGCTTTAATTTTTAATAATTGTATATAGTTAAAGTATCCAACGGGTTGTTTCAATATACATATAGATAGTGAAATGATTAGTATAGTCAAGCAAATTAGCATATCCATCTCCTCATATAATTACCTTTTGTGTGTATGTGGTAAGAGCTCCTGGAGTCTACTCACTCTCAGCAAATTTCCAGTATGAATTGCAGTATTATTAACTGTAATCGCCATGCAGTACGTTAGATCTCCAGACTTGTTCATCCTACGTAACTGCAGCTGCACACAGTGTTTTAACTAGTAAGCACTGTGAAGCCCAGTCAGTCATGGTGGATTGACTCTTCCCATCTTTCTATTGTAACCTCGTATTTCATTTGCCTTTTCCTTTTTTTCTGCAGTTGGAGGATCCTGCTATTAGATGGCAAATGGCTCTTTACAAAGACCTGCCAAACAGGACTGATGATACCTCAGATCCAGAGAAGACAGTAGAAAGAGTATTGGATATAGCAAATGTGCTTTTTCATCTTGAACAGGTCAGGCTTTGTATCAATTCAATATTTGCCTTTGCCACATACAAATATCTTAAAAAGAGAATGTGTGTTAATTTGTTAACTGTGACCTGAAAAAATATATGTTCAGCATATTCATTCTAAAGATTAAGAGTCAGGTGTGCTTAGTATTTAATAAAGACAATTTCTAAGCTTATAATTCTTATAGCAAAATATAGATTATATGTTTTGGGAGATCCTGGCCTTTGTTTTGTTTTCTTTTTCAAATATTTCTAAAAGTATTAGGATTATGTATTTAAATAATTCTAACCAAAAAAATCAGGAGTTATACCTGATTTCAAATATTTTATGCATATTTCATTTTTTATTATTGCTCATAAAAACATGTTTGAGATATTCTCTTTTACTCAAAGTAATATTTAGTTTAATATTTGAAATATTTTTTGTCACTTTGACCTTGGCCTTTTATTAGGTATATTTTTGAGCTAATTTTCTCTGAAATCAGGAACAAACTACATTTAGAGAAGAACAATGCATTGATAGACATGTATCATTGATCTGTGTAAGAAAAGTGGTATTATACAATTTTTCAGTTGTGTCCTACTTTACACCACAAAGCTCAGTTTCATTTTCTTATGCATTACCTTTGCACAAGAATGTGTAAAACAATAATACTTGAAACATTACCAATCAGAGGGTTATATTTTTATAGAAAGGATCATCTGGCTTAAGTAAAATATCTGCAAAACAGAGATATATTATCCATTTCTCATCAAGTCCATTCAGCAGATTAATAACATACAAAGAAGCTCATTGTAACCTGACTATCTGATCTGTCACAGGGCTCTTCAGATCATGCTGTTGATGACTTGGTTATTTTATACTAATTATAAAATAATAATAAGATGCCCTTTGCCATCTCAGGAACTTTGCCACCTAAATGTGTGTGTGTGTGTGTGTGTGTGTGTGTGTGTGTGTGTGTGTGTGTGTGTTGTATTGCCTTTAGCCATATTTGAACATATTATCATAGCAATAATAAACATTTTGCTTTTATTCCTATTTTATATTATCTGAACACTCATCCCTGCCTGGACAGCTGAATAACGCAGGGATATCATCTAATGTAGTATCCTTTTAATTTCCTTCTTGCTTACTCAAATGCCCTCCCCCAAATGTTAATAATTTGTCCATTGCCATGCAATTTATCAGTACACTTGATGAGATTAAAGTCATGAGGATATCCTTAGACCATATGGCATTAACATATATTTACATTATATAATGCCTTGGAACTTAGTACTTTCTCCTGAATAACTTACATAATATTTTCATGAAATATTAAATAAATACAAATTATCATCAATCAGCAGATGACAAGACTTCTGGTGAAATTTTAAGTGATTTATATAAAGTCATAGAGTTGTGTTTCCAGAATTACATACATATTTAATATTATTAAAGGTTAATTAAATGGCTGAGAGGACCATTTCTGCCAGCATTACTCTACCATCAGTTTTTAATTCTTCCTACTGTTAACACATATATCTAGATTTGCTTGAATAAATTTTAGATACATTAAGGGAAGCTTGTTGAAATCTGATTCTATTATATTCCCATATATTTGTAAGCCTATCCAATCATGATGAATGATGGCATTTTTAAATGAGATTCACATTTCTAAGCATCCATTTATGCCTTGGATGTTTATGGGGTGCCCTGTCCTAGGGCAGCCTTTTCCTCAGCAGGTCTGGAGCATTGACTGCTGTCACTGGGCTCAAGTATCTCGTGCTCTAAAAGAGGAAACCGACACTTTAGCAGATAAATATGGGATGATACAGAGGTGTCAGGATATAAAATGAGCTGAAGAAGGTATAGAAGTCGCCAGGCGCGGTGGCTCATGGCTGTAATCCCAGCACTTTGGGAGACCAAGGTGGGCAAATCACCTGAGGTCAGGAGTTTGAGACCAGCCTGGCCAACACGGTAAAACCAGTCCCTACTAAAAATAAAAAGATTAGCCGGGTGTGGTGGCACACTCCTGTAGTCCCAGTTGCTAGGGAGGCAGAGGCAAGAGAATTGCTTGAAGCCGGGAGGTGGAGGTTGCAGTAAGCCAAGATCGTGCCATTGCACTGCAGTCTGGGGAACAAGAGCAAAACTCCATCTCAAATAATAATAATAGAGAGAAGATATGAAGCAACCCAAACATAATGTAGATATGAAGTAGGTAATCCCTGTATAAATCTACAGTAGGAATTATCTAGAAAAAGGTAGAAGGATCAGATTTCATCAAACTGTTAAAAATATGGCAAGACTGGTTTATCATGAGAGGAGGATTTTTGAGTAAAAAGAAATCGTCAATTGTCAAAAATAAAAAGCAGTGGGAGATATCCGTGTGTCAAATTTATGCCTTTAATACCCCGATGATAATGTTAACATGTAACCAAGGCACAGAGAAGTTTGCAAAGAATATTTTAACTTGCAGAAGTCAGTGTTAAAACAGTAGGTGGACAGGAAACTTTTATTGATTTAATTTATCTCAAGTATCAGGCATGTTTCGTGTTGTGTATCTGGTAATTTTTCTTGTGAGAGTTGGTTATCTCCTTTGAATTTTCTAGTAATCATATTCTACCCACACTAACCCATCAGCACATCAAGACATTCAGGCAGAGTTACAGGGTACATCTTGGTGTTCACCTTTAGGTCACATATCTTACAGATAACTATTTAATTACAATTGATTTAGAGGAAAGCACACTGTTTCAGGTATTTCCTGAAATACTTGAATAGGCAAGTAATAAAACGCCTGCCAAATGAAAAGCTTCCTGGTGGCAGGACTCCTTTCTGTTGTGTTTTTACTGTATCTTAAATGCCTTAGGAACTTAATATATGTTTGTTGACTGTCACTCATGCTGATCATAATGCTGTATTCCTGTAAAAAGCTGTAATTTACAGACTGGGATCTCAAAATGGAAATATGAATTGAAATATATTGAGTCTCATTGAAAACTATTGCCTTTGATTGCTTTTACTGAAATGTTAAGGCATAACAATGGTTTATTTCACTTGACACAAGCATCAAGAAGGTAACCGAAGTGGATAATTGTCAGAACGTGTTTATTGATCCTAGAGAGGGAAGAGCAGCACAGAAATAAGTCCTTTTCCATTAAACAAGTTGCTTTGTTAGAATTTCTAAACCACTGTGGCGCAAACACTTTAAATGTTTACTTCAGACATTATCACAATCATTTTTTGACTCTTTACTGCAAAGGATAATAAATGTAGTTTTACTATTTTTAGCTAACATAACATTTTTATTTCTTTCAGAAGTCTAAGCGTGTGGGCCGGAAACATTACTGTCTGGGAAGTACAGTGCTCAGTGGCCTAGAGATTACTAATTAATTTAGACTTATATGTTGGGATTTTTTTTCTTTCTAATACAATTAATCTCTTTCTTCTCTTGGAGTTCAAACACTATTCGTTAAATAAATAACTTGCTTGCATCATTTATTGCAACTTTTGAATTTATATTTGTTCCTATCTAACAAAATATTTACATATTTAAACATTTTTACAGAATTTACTCACTCCTAATACTGTGTTCACAAAGCCTTGTCTTCTTCTCTTTATCTTGTTATGTTAAAGAATAGTAGAATTTTCATTAACTGTCTCTATTTGTATTTATTGCTTTAGCTTTTATAACAAAATTAGTTACAATTGATACATAAATAAGAATGAAGTAATATTTTATGTAGGCAGAAAATATGTATTAGAATCATAAAGAACCAAATAAAATTTTGAGGAGGTGAAATGATTTTATATGGAATGATTTTCTATTTCTTTGGTTTTAGAGATGACGTAGCTTTAAAGTACATAGTATTGGAAAAATGTGATATTCTTACTAAGGGAATTATATAGCATTTGCAATTGTCTAAAATTTATCTTTGGGTAAGTTTTAGGATATAGACTTCTCCATGATGATCTTAAGGTACTTTTGGAATGGGAATTCCAAGTAGAGGTTACTTAAGAGGGGCAGCTGCCTAACACTATATTTTTGCAGGTAGGTTGGGGTGTAAATATTTATTTGTGTCATTCTCCCTCAGGTGGAACATCCTCAGAGATCTAAAAAGGCCGTATGGCATAAGCTACTCTCTAAGCAGAGGAAAAGGGCTGTTGTCGCCTGCTTCCGGATGGCCCCCTTATATAATCTGCCAAGGTCAGAATTCTTTTATTTTTCATAATTGATCAAAGTCATTTTTTTCCTAATAAGTGACAGGTGTTTAGAATCTACCTTAACAGGAGTACAATTGTCCGAGAGAAGGATGGAAAAGATTTACTGATTCTTCTATATAAAACTTGACTAATTTTGTTGGATATTTTCAGAGAACTGTGGTCTTGTCATTGTAATTATTAAATGACTCATACTGAGGAATATCTGCTCACATATGTAAGGCAAGAGAGAGTCATTAGGAATTTATTCTTTGGTCTGGATTTGAATTGGACCATGATTTGACTCATTCTTTGGCATCAGACTTGCCTTGATTTGAATTCCGGCATCCCACCTTCTTCTGCCCTGTGACGTTGGTGAAGTTATTTACCGGTCTTCATTACAGTTTTCTCATCTGTATCATAATGGGACCAGCCTCCTAGAGTTGTTCAAATTATTTAATGGGTTGATGTATACAGAGTGCTTAGAAGTGAGCTAATAAGTTTATGTCATAACAAATGTTAGTCATTATTATTATTTTTGTAATTATTAGCATTTGGAGAAAAGAACTGACCTATGGGAATAATGTAAAAAGATTTGACAGGCTCGTCAACCTTCTCTTAGACGTAGAGCAGATGTACTTGTTAATAGAGAGGTAACCTGGCACATTCCAGTCTGGCTTGGTGGTCCAGGATACCACTTCAGCCACCTTGTAGTTCTGCTGAGAAACTACGTTCTTTCCCACTCTGAACTTTATACAAATCACATCATGTCTGTGTCTTATAAACAGGTCTCAGCTCACCTATGTCTCTTTTTTGGAACGTCTCTGATCAAGCCATGCCCTTCTCCTTGCAAGTCATATCATTTTCCTACAGTGTTAAGGCTATTTGTCTCTTTGATTCAGACTTTGAGATTCTGTACTAGTTTTGTTCAGTTTTCTTTCTTCAGCACCTAAAACAGTGACTTGTACATTGACATTCAGTAAGAGTTGGAGTGAATGTATAAGGCAGGGAAAAACCAGAAACAGAATCAAAACACACAGACAAAACATCATACTTTTCCCTTTTGCTAAGACAGTTGTATTTCTTGCCATCATGTCACACTTACTGGGTCTAAAACACATTAGCATCCTCCTCAAATGTGCTGCTTCTCCATTCTCTGACTCAATTATGCTGTCACCTTTTGGTCAAATAGAATATTAACCTTAAGATCCAGAACCAGCAGTACAATTTGACACAGCAATCCCATTACTGGGTATATACCCAAAGGATTATCAATCATTTTACTATAAAGACACATGCACACGTATGTTCACTGCAGCACTCTTTACAATAGCAAAGACTGGGAACCAACCCAAATGCTCATCAATGCTAGACCGGATAAAGAAAATGTGGCACATATACATCATGGAATGTTATGCAGCCATAAAAAGAATGAGTTCATGTCCTTTGCAGGGACATGGATAAAGCTGGAAGCCATCATTCTCAGCAAACTAACACAGGAACAGAAAACCAAACACCGCATGTTTTTACTATAAGTGAGAGTTGAACAGCGAGAACACAACAGACACAGGGAGGGAAACATCACACATCAGGGCCTGCTGGGGAGTAGGGAGCTAGGGAAGGGAGAGCATTAGGACAAATACCTAATGCGTGTGTGGCTTAAAACCTAGATGATGGGTTGATAGGTGCAGCAAACCACCATGGCACATGTATACCTACGTAACAAACCTGAACATTCTGCACATGTATCTCAGAACTCTAAGTAAAAAAAGAAAAAGAGTATTAACCTGGAATTCACATTCTCATTTCTTTTTGGTTACTCCTATACTATTGTCACCAGATTTCATCAGTTTCCCTTTGAACTACTTCACATTCCCATCCTTTCCTTCCTCACCACCTCTTCAATCACTTGTTCCTTACCTCATATGAAGTTGATGGCAGTGGTTTCTCAATTAGTTTCTATGATGTCATAAAGTTCTTCCATTCCTTCCAACATGTCATTTTCAAAATGGTAGCCTTTATTCCAGTGGTTCTTCAACCTGGTGCTTTTTTTTTTTTTTTTTTTTT